>APFE031249147.1:97672-126015 GCA_000404065.3 Pinus taeda
CCCAAGTCTGAGGGAAAGAGTGTCATCATGGCGGTAGTTGACAGACTTACCAAGTATGCACACTTTTGTGCATTATCACATCCATTTAAGCCAGTATAGTTTCTACTGCATTTATGGAAACAATTCAAAAGCTACATGGAAACCCAAAGATTATTGTAAGTGACAGAGATCCCATTTCCACTGGAAATTTTTGGACAAAATTATTTTCTTGTCTTGGTACTCAGTTAGCTCATAGTCATCTTATCATCCTCAATCTGATGGGAAAACTGAGATAGTAAACAAATGTTTGGAAGGATATCTTCATTGCTTTGTATCTGATAAACAGACACAATGAGTCAAATGGTTGCCTTTGGTGGAATGGTGGTATAACACTTCCTTCCATACAGCAAAAAAAATGACCCCATTTATGGCGCTTCATGGGTATCATCCGCCATCCATCACATCATATTTAAGAGAAAATTCTAAGGTTCAGGGAGTGGAACATCAAATTGAACATCAACAAAAAGTCCTCCAACTCTTAAAGGATAACCTCGTGTTGGCACAGAATAGAATGAAACGACAGGCAGATCAACATCGCAGCGAAAGAAGTTTTGATGTAGGTGATTGGGTATTCCTATGACTACAACCATATAAGAAAATGTCCCTAAAGCAAGCTAAGAAGGATAATAAATTATCACCAAAGTATTATGGTCCATACAAGGTGTTGCAAAAGATTGGTACTATGGCATACAAATTGGAGCTTCCTGCAGCTTCTCGATTGCACCCAGTTTTCCATGTTTCATGTTTAAAGAAGGTTATAGGCGACAAGCTCCCAGTTCAAACAATATTGCCAGAACTTGACGAGGAAGGAAAAATTATATTGGAACCAGAAGCAATCATAGAAACAAGAACTCGGCAACTACGAAATCGATCAATTTCAGAGTATCTTATCAAGTGGAAGAACTTATCCGCTTAAGATTCCACATGGGAGGATGAGAATTTTATGCAGAAGTATCTAGAACTACTCAAGCGTTGAGGACAACACTTTTTTCGAAGGAGAGGGCATGTTGGGTCCTTATAATACTAGTGATTACCCCATTACTATGGTAGTTGTACCCCTTATTAATATTGTTGTGCCCCTATTGCCCCCATATTGTTATTACTGTGCCCCATAGAATCCCTCTATTGTTATTTGTGTGGCTTTATATTATTATTATTAGGTCGCTGGGTTATATTGTGACTCCTTAGACTCCTATATATAGAAAGGAGGTTTTGTCATTTGTATCATCCAAGAATTGTTCATTTATGTAATGTAAAGGAGGTTGCCCCTTCGAAGAGGCTGAATTCTAAGGTGTTGATCTATCTTTTCTATCTTTTCTTGAGCTAGTTCATAACACCCCTTGTATTATTTGTTATTAAAAAAAATGGTACTCTATGATTATGTATTGACTATAGACAACTAAACAAGATGGCCATAAAAAATAAATACCCTCTACCAAGGATTGATGATCTATTTGATCAAGTTATAGGGGCTAGTGTGTTGTATAAAATCGATCTACAATCGGGATACCGGCATATATGAACAAAGGATGAAGTCATTTGTAAGAAAACATTTCAGACACATTACAGTCACTATGAGTTCGTGGTGTTTCCCTTTGGGCTCACTAATTCCCTAGAAACATTTATGAGAGTTTGACGAATGGTATATTCCATCCTTACTTAGACACATTTGTTTTGATTTTTATTGATGATATTCTGATTTATTCGAAGAACTTGGAGGAGCATGAAAAATATTTTAGGATAGTATTGCAAACATTGTGAGATCACCAACTTTATGCTAAATACAACAAATATGATTTTTATAAATACTAGATCCAATACTTGGGACACAACATTTCATTTGAAGGCATAGTTGTAGATCCTTAGAAGCTTAAAACTATCATTAAGTGGCTTGTCCCCAAAAATGTTGCGGACATCCAGTTTTTTATGGATCTAGCTAGGTATTATTGTCACTTTATTGAGGGGTTTTCTAGAATTGCATATCCTATAACTGCTTTGTAGAGGAAGGGAAGAGATTTGAAGTGTACAATAGAATGTTAACGCAGTTTTGAACATCTAAAACACTCATTTAGAATATCCTTGTATTAAAATTGGCAGACCCATATAAAGATTTTATTGTTTGCATGGACACTTGTGAAGAAGGCGTAGGAGGGGTTTGATGCAGAAAGTTAGAGTAATAGTGTACGAGTCATGCAAATTGAAAGATCATGAACAAAAATATTCTTCTTATGACTTGGAACTAACAGCAGTAGTTCACACCCTAAAAGTACTGTAACATTATTTGTTGGGAAAGAAATTTATTTTAATGCTTGATCATTATAGCTTAATGAGATTATTCAAACAACCAAATTTAAATGCATGCCAAGCTAGGTGGTATTATTTTCTAAGTGAATTCATCTTTTAAATAAGACATCTTAAGGGGAAAGAGAATCATGTGGCTAATGCGCTAACAAGAAAATTACATTGTGTGTATGAGATTCTTTACTGTCAAATAGAATCCAAATTTTCTAAAAAAATTAAAGAAGCTGCCCATAAAGACCTCGAATATAAATTCTTATGGCAGCATACTAATCAGATAGAAAACTATGGAAGGCAATCTGATTATGGCATAAACAATGATAATTTTATGACCTTTAGAGGTAGGATATGTATTCCTAACCAAACCTCTATTAAGAAATTTATGATGCACCAATTCCATAGAAGTCTATACACTGCCCATGCCGGCATCAAAAGTTGTTTTCTGCAATAAAACAAATTACGTTTGGTCAAGTATGATAAAATACATTACGAATTATTTGGCTAAATTCTTGGAGTGCTAACAAGTTAAGGTAGAACACCAATAGCCTGGTGGGTTACTCCATCCACAACCTATTCCTATGTGGAAATGGGATACGATTACTTTAGACTTTATTACAAGTCTACCTATATATAGAAGGAAGAATGATTCCATCATGGCACTGGTAGATAAATTTAACAAAACAACCCATTTTACACGAGTAAAATCTACATATAAAATGGCCAAAATTCTTGATACATTTATGAAATAAATATTTTGGTTACATGGTATACCTGAAGTGGTGATTTTAGATAAGGATGTAAAATTTAACTCCACATTTTGGAAATCCCTTTTCATGGGTTTTCTTACACATATTTAGTGTATCACCACATATCATCCTCAAATTGATGGATAGACTAAGTGAGCTAACCAGGTGCTAGAAGATATGCTATGAATGTATTTTATGGAGCAACCAACTAAGTGAGAGGAATATCTCCATTTAGTTTAATTCACATATAATAATAGCTATCATGAATCATTGGGAATGAGTCCTTTTAAAGTGTTATATGGGAAAAGATACAAGATACCCATCAATTGTAATAACCATGAGTATAGATTAATACTAGGACCTGAAATGCTAGCTGAAATGGATTAAGTAGTGTGGAAAGTGCCACATAATCTAAAAGATTCCCAAGACAGGAAAAACGATTATGTGGATAGAAAAAGGACCTACAGGGAATTCCATGTAGGAAATCATGTTTACATACGAGTAAGCCTAGAAAAAATACCTTTCGATGGGGTGGTTGTGCAAAGTTAGCACCTTGATATTG
This sequence comes from Pinus taeda, assembly GCA_000404065.3. Taxonomy (NCBI): domain Eukaryota; kingdom Viridiplantae; phylum Streptophyta; class Pinopsida; order Pinales; family Pinaceae; genus Pinus; species Pinus taeda. Next base: position 101,318 of record APFE031249147.1, read on the forward strand.
TGGACCTTTCTAGATTTTGGAAAGAATCAAAGCAATTGCATACAAAATTGCACTACCTGGTCATATCTGGGTCCATAATGTGTTTCATGTTTCATTGTTGAAGAAATATGTATATGATCCTAGGGATGTGATTAACTTGCAAGATGTGCAGGTAAAATAAATTTTTAATTTGAATTGTATGATTATAAATTAATATAAGAATGAGCTAATGACAAGTGATAATTATGGCACAGGTAGAACAAAACAAAGTATTTTTGGTAGAGCCTCTACGTATTCTCGAGCAGAGAGAAGAAATGCTACTGAGGCAAGCTATAATCCAGGTTCAAGTGTAATGGAATCACATTAGCCCAGAAGAGGCCACCTGGGAGGATTAAGATTTCATGCGAAAGGCATATCCTCACCTGTTCCAAAAGGCTAGACTAAAAATCGAGGATAGTGTTTCGCACAACGAGGAGGGAAAGATGTAACAACCCAGTTGCTGTGAATATTTGTTTTATTGTTGGTTACTTTTACTTTACTCATGGAATAGTGAAAGAGGCCTAGTCAAACTTTATGATAAAAAAGATAATTTCAATTTGAAATGAATTATGAGGGTACATTTTGGAAGTCATGGGAAAGGACCTAAATTAAAAATAAAAAATGTAATTTCAAACCTCCAATATGGTTAGAGATAATTATCTTGTTCTCTCCCTAGATATGTAAAAACTCCATCTAAATGAGATAACTATCCAAGAATGATAGATGAAGGTTGGATGATTGAGAGAACTAAACATGGGAAAATCGTTAACTTGCATAGGACGTTGTGAAGGTTGGCAAGATGATGTCAAGCTAAGGTGTTCTTAAGCTGGACATAGAGCCAGTGGAACCCTTGGAAATATCCTTGAGTAGAGAGTTATGGACTATATTGGTGCAGTCTTGAGGTTCAATAAAAACCTATCTCAAATATTTTGGTTTCTATAACTATTTGAAGGGGAGAAATATTATTGCCGGACTGGATGCCATTGTTAGTCTCATGGTTGGGTGGATCGGTTCTTCCTGATTGATCTTCCTCATAAACTGGGTAAGGACAATGAAGTACCTTTGTGGTGTTTAACTTCTTTCTTGGTTTCTTTTATAGAAAAACATTGCGTTATAATGAGAAATGAATGTTGTTACGTTTACAGAAACCTTTTTGTTAAAATAATAAAGGGAAATTTATTTCTTTACAAAAACCTTTGTGTTATAACAAGAAAGGGAATTTTATTTCTTAACAGAAACCTCTATGCAAGAATGAGGAATGGAATTTCTTGAGGCAGTTAGTGTTGCTACAGAAGATAGAAGAAATTTTGTTAAATTATGGTATTGAAATAATCAAGGGTTTTTAACAGGAAAATAAAAGAGTTAAGTATTGTTAATTATGGTAGGAAAAGTTCTCTGGAATTTCTTTAATAAATAAATATGTTCCCTGTTATGGGTGTGTGAGAAAATATGGAGAACCCGAGATAAATAAGATCTAATTTAAATGTCAGAAGCATAAAGAATGTATTGAAGTATTGAAGGGTATGGTCTGTGTGGGTTCTGGTTATGCCTCAGACCAACAATTAGAGTTGGTCGAACAGTCTAGAAACCAGACAAAAGATAATTAGCTAAAGACCTTAGGGCGATGGGAAAGTCCAGGATAACCCAAGTCCCGCCCACCATCAAGAATTTTCAAAGGAAAGGAATAAGAAATAATAATTGTAAATAAAACCATTAAATGAATACTAAGATGTTAACCTAATCACACATGTATACAGATAGCCAAAGATTGTTGGAAATATGCTATAATAGACAAAATTAACCAATCATTTCAAGCCAAATTGAAATACTCTAGTGCCAGGATCAACAAAGTCATTCAACATATATTACAAGAAATCTTACGAGAAAGTTATTTATTGCTACTATAATTACCACTTCAACTCTAGGAATAACAAAGGACAAAATAAGCTATTTTCTGTTTGTATAGTATTAAGCCAATTTAAGAGTTTCAACCGAAGCAGAACAAAGAGATAATAAAAATCATCTATATATTATTTAACCCTCAATATCATAACCGATACTAAGGTCCTTGAAATTTTCCAAGTGGAGACTAAAACTTAACAAAAGAAAAACGAACGGTGTGCGGGTCATAGTTATTAAACCAATACATAAAATTATAATGACAAGAAAACTAGCCAACACCAATAGTTGCATATCAAACTGCGGAAAATTAAATTACTATTGTACAACCATAGCCAGACAACAGACAACATGTAGTAGTTCATTACTACATATTAAAACATTAGCTGTGCTAAACTAAGAAAAGTTTCAATCTGAAGGGTTCCTCAAATGCATTTGAAAGGAAACCCCAGGTTTGGGGGAAGGAAACCCTGAAAACCCTCATTCAATTTTGGAAGGGAATGAAAGAATATGGAAGTAGAAAGGAGTCATAAGATTCCAAGTGCATACCTAGCCAAGATATTGTTGTTAGGAGAAATCAATTCAACAAGGAATCCAACCTGGCAAAACCAAATAATAGCTAAAATCAAACCCATAAGTTCCAGTGGGAAAAAAATAACCTGTAAAGGTGATTAGTTTTGGGCGGCTTAGTGTTTTTAACTACATGGTAACCCAAGATTCAATGTCAAACTTAGAAACCTGCAACGAAAACACCCACAATAAAGGATGAACAATATGTAATAAAGTGTAAATATTTTGTGGAAAGAAATTGTAGTACTTCTCATAAGTGGAGAAGTGCCTCAACTTGGTTTCACTCCTCGCTGGTCAAGGATTACTTGTGGAACCTGAAAATCCTCGTACAAACCGAGTGAACAATAAGAGATAACGCCTTAGAAGGAAGCACAATATCATGTCAACTGAGAGTAACATTCGTAATTCCTGTAACTTTGAAGGTTACCTATAAGAAAACATCCCTAGGATCAGTGTGAAACCCCGATGCCATGATAGTGGGTTGCAGAGACAAAACCCTAGTCGAATGGAAGAATGAACGAATGACTCCAAAGCCTGGGAATAAGTTGGTTACCAAAATTGAACTCTCCATAACTCGATCGTAATATCAAAAGGTACACAAGTGGATGGCCAGTGAGAGGAAATATTTCCTCGGGTTGGTGACACATTTAATACAAATTACATTGGAAATCAAAATATCTTATTCGGGTATTAAAAACATCACAATCAACCAGTCGAACTGTGTACCATAGTTACATGAATTGTATAGGGTGCATAGAGTATTCTTTTTATAAATAATATCGCTTCACCATAATGACAACAATATACATATAAGCCTCTTGTTGTTAATGTTTAATTAAGAAAAGGGGTAACATAGCATACAGTTAAATAATGGACAATCTCCACTCAATGTTGCTCATAGTAAAACCAATTTGAGTAATGTTATTTTCTTAAATAGAAATTTCTTTTTTGGGTTGAGATAGTTCTTACAAAATTCCAAATTCTTACTTATATGTTTATATAATTAAACCCAACTCATAACATAATCTCTTTTTAAGTAGTTAATTAACCGGTGCATTAATATACCCAATGTCATTATAATTGTTTTTCTTGATTTGGGAATTGGTAGCTAAATTTTGTGGATTAGGCTTCCCACACCATTACTTATGTGAACTCCCCATCTTATAAAACAATCTCAACTTCCTTCTCTCCACCACAATACATACACACACACACACACACACACACGCACACACACTCACACACATATATATATATATTCATTTTTGGCATTAAAGAGTCCATGTCTTTGTCCAAACTTATCAAAACCTAATTGTGATACCCCACACATGTTGGAAAGATGGAAATGCCTCAACTGATAGTGCACCCATACAAAATCACTTAAATTCAAGTAATTAATATAAATGATAAATCATAAACTGACTTCCACATGTCATCATTTTTTATAAGTACCGTGATTCTCATGTAGTGATCTACTAGTTAGTAACATTAATACTTTATTTGGTACCATTATCAATTGACCATAATTACATGCAAAAATGAATGTATGTAAAAATATACTACATCATTAGACCAAACATATGGTTCATCATCACATCCACATAAAAAACTAAATAGTATATGTACACATGGAAAATACAACGAATATATCTACCATATCATTACATCCAACATGTGATCCATCATCATATCCACATACAAGAATAAATAATATATGTATTAGTGCAAGATATAATGAGGAAAAATAGTCCAAAAATAAATTCCCAATATACTTGGGAAATTCATATAAAATGGGAATTACACACTACCCCACTTAAAACAAAATTTTGACCTAAAACTTCAGAAGTAAGTAAATCTTGGTAATCAATGTCCATAGAAATTGTCCTTGATGGGGGTGTTATTAAGGGTCCCAAACGAGGTAGGTAACATGATTGACATTCTTTAAATTTGAATGGTGAATGGGATGGTGTACCTAGGTTAGAGAGCCATGTTTTCCACCTATCCCAGTCCCATCCATGCATGGTGTCCTCATCGTCCTCAACATTAGGATCACCTACCCTCGTCATGTCCTTTTAAATGTGGGAATATGCTATCAGCTAGGTTATAGTACAACATTTGTTTTGTTAACATGTTTTGTCCCAGACATATTTTTAGGGCTTACGTCTCATGGAGGATTGGTTACCAGAGGAAGTGGCCTTAACACACATAAGGCATGACTCATTCATGAGCACATAATTAGGGATTTTAATGAGTTTGTTAAAGTGCATGCCATGAAATACACATGCCCTTTTGTGGTTTTTTCACATTCTAATATTCTCTCCCATCCACTCGATCCTTTCATGTCTCCACCCCATTATAAATATATGGGAAACCTTTCAGGGTGGGGACTTCTTTGTGATGTTTGTTCGAATGTGGAATGGTTCCAACCATTGCGCTTCTCCTGGATGTCAATTTTGGATTCTCTAGTTTCTAAGGAAGATCTGTCTCTTTACTGGTTTACATCACAATTTGGTTCTTATTTATCATCTACTAGTTCACTTGTGTTATATCAACTATGTAGTTTTTTCGTCCTTTGCATGAGCCAATGTTGTTCATGTTGTTTCCCCACAACAGGGGGATGAGTTCCTCTTTTTAGTTGGCCATTGTGCTTCCCACCGTGTCACCCCAAATCTCATATTTCGCGAACATTTCATTTATCTGTCATGTATTGTTCTGTGGAATGTGGTACCCTGGTACATTGACCATTTTTTTTTATATCATTAAGGGTCAGGTTATTATCAATGCTACACTCAGTTTTATAGGCTCATTCTATCTTTATCCTTTGTGAAAACTACTCTTTTGGGATGTAGGGTTGGCAAGTATGCTCGAGCTCCATCATTTTATGTTAAATACTCCTCTGAAATAGAGTTACTTTTTCATTTTCATGGTTGATGATGTCTTCATTATCCTCAGGTTCGTTGTTATAGTAACACTATCTGTCCACCATTGTCTCTTGTTGGTCTTTCTATTATTCACTGATTCTCTTAGGTTTTGTCGAGGGAAAATTTTAAGAACCTCCCTAAATTTATATGTATAATAAATGGGCGAATCCCCATGATACATAGGAAAAATGGAAGGTGATTTTATTAATAATATAATGTGTATATATATATTTTTTTGGTGAATCTCTCATGAGATTATATTATCTTGTAAAATCATGGAAAATCACTAGTACAAAACGGAAAATTACTAAGAAGTGGCGAATCACTAGTACAAAATAGCAAATCACTAAGAAATCCAAGGGTTGTTGCAGTCGCTTAGCACGAAGAGGGTATTCAAGAAAAATATGTAAAATAACTTGGCAACATTGCTGGTGAATGAGACGAGCTTCACTAGTTACCATCAAATGAACCACTCTAGTGACTAAATCATACAGATCTAGAACTAGCAGTCGTCGACTAACAATTGCTTTCAAATGTCATAATGCAATTATAATTGATATACTCTCTTAAAGAGTGGACATTGGAGAAGCATATTTAATGGATCATTTAATTTGGTTGTATTTGCATGTCTCAAAAGCATAACAAGTAAATTAACATAAGACTACATTAAGGGACTGTCACTCTTTCGTGATGTTAGGACCATATTAAAAACTGAGGAGGTAATATTGCTACTGTGAATATCAATAGACAGAAGGGGAAGTCTCAATAGACAAGCCATAAATTTCATAGAATGTGATATAACTCCACATTTCACATTTCACATTTCACAAAATATTTCATGCGCGTTGAATCTATTAATCTCAAGACCAAGAATACATCCAGGGTTTAGGTATATTTCATTTGAAGTAATTTCATGGATGTGTCTAAATTCATGGTGCCTTTTAGTATATAAAGGAGAAGGGAAGCGTCTAGGTTTTATTTCGTTCAATTTGTCAAAGTGGGGAGTAGTGAGTGAAGTTCATTCAATTTTTTAGAGTGGGAAGCAATGAGTGAAGGGTGCAGTTTAAATATTTTCATGTATTTCCTATTTTCAACAATAAAAAATGATGAAAATAATAGCAAGTGAAGGTATTCTTAATATGTGGCTTAGTCAAGAAATACTTCAATGTGTTCTTTTGTCAATTACGAGTTCATGGAAAAAGACGAGTTAGTTTGTTCATGTTCTAGTTGGAGGCTCAATTATGTGGCTCTCCAAGTGCAAGTTTATATTTGGAAAAAGATGAATGAGAGCCTCAATGCCTAATTGTGGCAAGGAAGAGTTAGAAGCATTAGTTTCACTTAGTTAACAGATAAATCAAAAGACTGAGTTCTAAAAATAAACTTGCTAGTTATAGCATGGTCGAATAGCATGAAAGGAGGACGAACGCACAAAATTAAACAATTGTTTTGTGCACAAGGTTGTGAGAAAATACAATCACAAACAGGTTTGTGAGAAAGTGCACAAGAATTGTGTGAGATTCTTGCTTGTGGTGTTCATATTATTAAGTACCGAGTGTGCACAAATTAAGACATTTGTGCTACAAAATAGGAGGCCATGTGCACAAGAGTTTAGGAGCCAAGAAGGAGGCTAGTGCGTAAGGATTTCAAACCTTTTTATGTGAAAAGGATTGGATTTTTGATCAAGTAACGTTTAGGGCAAGTTTAGGCTAGGTTAGAAGGAGAAAAAATTTGTTCTCAATAGACAATTTTCCTATAACATCCAGTCTGGCTTCAGGTCTCGAGTTGTTGACGATTTTATGCGCATGAGCTCCATTGAGCGACTGGTTGGCCAAGTTGATGAGGATTAGGGAATCACCTTCTATCTCTAGAGGTTGGAAACCATGTTGCTGGGAAAGGAGTAATCCTTTCCATAAACCCTCCAGCTCAGCTGAGTTATTCGTGTCCCATCCAATGTTGCCGAGGTAAATCAGGAGAGGAGAGCCCTTATGATCTCTGAAAATGCCACCGAATCCTGCTTTGTCGGGGTTACCCTTAGAAGCTCCATCAAAGTTGAGTTTGAATCTATGCCTTGGAGGGGGGGACCATAATTGCTTTCTGATATTCAAGCTTTCTAAAGGCTTGCAAGTGGGAATTCCTCGAGGGAGTTGTATGTTCCAATTTTCCCATATGGCTGCCTCATTTGCCAGTGTGGGAAAGTCGTCTGGAAGCCAAGATTTAAGCGCTAAGGTCTCTTTCAAATTGTGACAGAAGTTGTCCCAAATGATTTCTAAAGGAGTGCTTTGGTCTTTGAAAATATGTTTGTTCCTTTCTTTCCATATTGTCCATAGGAGGAGGCCGGGTATTATTCTCCATAAATGGTTGAGAAGTGTGCTTTTATAAGGGCTTTAGTGCCAAAGGCGAATGGAGTTGATAATATCCTCGGACCCTCGTCATTTCTTTGGCATCGGAAACTGGCCTTCTCCCACAGTTGGTTGGCCAGAGAACAGGAGTCCAGGAGATGTTGAAGTGTTTCCTCCTAAGAATTATAGTTGGGACAAATGGAGGGCCCCTGAATGTTGCTCTTCCTTAGATTGTCCCAAGTTAATATCTTTCAGTGCCCAGTGAGCCAGAGAAATAAGGATACTTTGGGCCAAGTACTCCGAGCCTAGATTCTTCCCCATATAGGATCTAGAGGCATTGAATCTTGGCATCTAATTTTGTAGGCCTCTTTGGTAGTGAAGGATCCTCTAGGGGTATATCCCCATCTCAAGATATCTTTGCCTTCGGAATATCTCATTCAACGTTTTTGGAGCTCACTTTCCAAGATTTCTTTTGTCTTGTTGTCAGCATTTCTGATAATCCTGTCGGTTTGCTTCCATTGTCTGTATCCTTGTTCTATCTCCGTAGTCCACTATTGCTTGACTGATTCCTTTTGTTGCTCCTCCCAATCTTGGAAAGGTGGTGGGTTGAGGATGTTGTTGAGCTTTGGAAGATGATTCCAGGCGTCTGTCCAGAATCGGGCAGTGTTGTCGTTTCTAATTTCCCAAAAATTGTGTTGTTGGATTAGCAAGAAATGTTGTCTAGTCGCATTCCAAATTAATGATCCTTTTTCAGAAGGAGTGAATCTAATAAGCTCCTCCACTGGTCCATGATTGGCGTATTTGGCTATCCATATGGCTACCCAAGGCTTTTTGGGCGTAGAGAGCCATTGCCACCAAATTTTTGCGCCCATGAAATCATTACTATGATAAGGGTCTCACAGACCAATGCCCCCTTTTTCCTTTGGCTTGCATGCTGTAGTCCATTTGACAAGGGCCCATTTTCGATTTGTACCATATGCCCCCCAAAAAAAATTTTGCTGAAGATCTCTGATTCTTTTAAGGACCCATTTAGGCACTGCCAAGATTGAGAAGAGATAAAGGGGCATTGCCTGAAGCACATCTTTGATTAGCACTAATCTACTAGCTATGTTTAGAGATCTGTGACTCCACAAAGTGAGACGAGATTCAAGTTTCTCAAGGAACATACGCCAGGAGGCGTGCTTGATAGTAGAGTCTATAAGGGGGGCACCCAAGTACTTGGAAGGCAGGGAGGCTATGGAGAAGCCTAGAATGCGGGCGATAGCATGTTGAGTAATAGGAGGGGTGTGAAAAAGGAAAATCTGTGATTTGGATTTATTTATGTTTTTTCCTGAAGCGTCAAAGAAATCCTTCAGGAGGGATTTAAAGATGTAGGCTTCCTGAACAGAAGGGTACCCAAAAAGCATGTTGTCATCAACGAATTTTTGGTGAGTAGTGGCTGGAGAATTGTGAATGGAAATTCCTTTGAGATGCTGGGATAGCAGGGCTTTCTTGATATGTCGACCTAGCCCTTCAGCCATTAGAACGAAAAGGAAAGGGGATAGGGGATCCCCTTGCCTGATGCCTTTGGAGGGACTGAATGGTCAAGAGGGAATGACATTTATGAGTATAGAGAAGAAGGTAGTGGAAATTAAACTCTGAATCCAGCGAACCCACATTGGTGAAAAACCAAAGGCATGTAACATTTTTTGTATGTAAGTCCAACTTAACTTATCAAAAGCTTTGGAAAGGTCAATCTTGAGAATCATACCTGCCTATTTGGAGTTCTTGAGGGAGTGTATGATTTCATGAGTCAGGATGATGCCGTCCAGAATTTGACGTCCTTCAACACAACTGGATTGTTCAGGCGATATGAGCAGGGGTAGAAGTGGCTTCAACCTGTTGGTAATGACTTTTGATATAACCTTGTATATAAAATTGCAAAGACCGATTGGGCAAAATTTTCCAGAGTGAGGGTATTATCTTCTTTGGGAATGAGGGCGATAAAAGTTGAATTGAGCAAGGGCAGAAGCCAATGTAGAGTGCGAGATTCCTCCACCACTTGCCACACTTCCTCTTTTATAAGCTCCTAGAAAGAGTGGAAGAAAGAAGTGGTGAAGCCGTCTGGACCAAGTGCTTTGCCCTCCTTAAGTTGATTCATGGCCAGATCCACCTCCTTAGGCGCTACAGGCCGGAGAAGAAGTTGGTCGTGCTCTTTTGTGATAATTTTTGGCACATTTTGAGTGATCTTTTCTATAGTAGGTCGTCTGTCAATTTGGGGTTCTTGTAGGACCTCCTGGAAGTGATTAATGAATTCCTGTTCAATCTCTACATGGTTTTCCACTCTTTCCCCTCCTTGCTTTTGTATAAAAGAGATGGTATTATGCATTCTTCTTTGAATAGTAGTTCTGTGGAAGAATTTAGTGTTTCTTTCGCCCTGTTTCCGCCATCTAATCCTAGATTTCTGCTTCCAGAGTATTTCTTCCTGCTTTCTTCTCTCTTCCAGTTGATTGTGAATGTGCCTTTCTAGTTCCAAAGTCCCGTCCTTGTGTCCCTCTGTGATTATATGTTGCTGGAGATCTCTCATTTCTTTGTTTAGTTCTTGTTGAGCCTGAAATATGTTGCCAAAAGTCTCTTTATTCCAGCGTTTGATTTGGGCTTTCAGGAATTTGAGTTTCTGTTGAAACTGGAACATTTTTTTATCCTTCTGGCTCAGGGAAGTTGTTCCAAGTGGATCTGATGAAGTTTTTAAAGGCGGTATGAGAGAGCCAAAAAGCTTCAAATCTGAATGGACGTCTGGTTGAGTCGCCTAGCCGTTGCCATTGTAGAGAGATAGGCCAATTGTCGGATCCAGAGTACGGAAGTATAGATGCTGTGAGGTCGCTGCCTAGATGCATTGTGTTGTCCGAGATAAGGAATCTATTAAGTTTTGAAGCAATTTGTTGCCGCCCCGCCCTGCGATTGCTCCAAGTGTGCATTCCATTAGAGGTTTGCATATCATTAGCATATTGTTGTGGATAAAATCTTTGAAGTGGTCATTTTCCTGTTCCATCCTGGCTTGACCTCCCTTCTTTTCCTCTAACTTGGTGATCATATTGAAGTCTCCTCCAATGATCCATAGAGGATGGTCTCTATTGAAGTTAAGTGCTTCTATGGTGTCTAGAAGAGCGATTTTGTTGGCTGCTTCCTGTGGAAAATAAACATTAGTGAGATGACCATGAATGTTGGTGCTGATTATATGAAAAGTTGCCTGTATAATGTGATGGGAGGCATGGAAGTTTGAAAGTGTTATTTCTTGCGTATTCGAGGCAATTTCCAATCCTCCAGATGCACTTGACACGTCCACTACAACTGAGTGACAACCTAGCCAAGCTTTTGAAAGGATGTTTCCCAGAGTGTTACTGTTGCCTTTTGTTTCCTGCAGAAAGAGTATTTGGGGCTGTTCCTACTTTATCATATTTTTAATCATTCTAAGTTTCCTGGGGCTATTGAGCCCTCTTAACTTCTATGAAGTGAGGTTCATGATTCACTGTTAGTGGTGGGCTTGTAATACTTTGTCAATTTAGCATATCTACTTGAGTCAACCAGGATTTTCCCTATTGCAATAGTTGTTGGAGATTGGTCTTTCTTCTGTGTTTTTTGGAGTCTTTCGGAAGGAAGCAGCCATCCCATTGACTTCCCAGTTGTATTCCTAGTTGCTATTGCTGATAGGCTCTGGATATTATAACTTCCAGAGTACTGAGCTGATGCGCCTGGATCTTATCATATTCCTTCTTTTTGCATACTTGTTCTAGCTCAAAAATGTCTAGACCACCCAAATCTATGCTTTCTGGTTCTTCATCCATGTGTTGCACTTGACTGCTTTCCTTTGAGATGAGAGCTAAGTGCATGGTTTGGCTATGGGGACCGTCAACATCCATTTCATTGGAATTCCAATTAGGCTTTTCTGGAGAAACTTTGGGAGTCCCACTCAGGATTTTTGGAGATATGGGATTGGGAGAGGAGGCTGAAGGAGGAATCGAGGGTGATGCGATGATCGGCTGAGGGATTGGTGCAGAGTTCAGGGGTGGGTCGTCTAAAGTTTTTGCAAGAACCTCGAAGCTGTTGCTCATGGAAGGGATAGAGGCAACATCCTGCTGGGGTTTTTTCCCAGAGGAAGGTTTTTTGTGCAATCTTTTATGGCTTGCAACCTTAGTGAAGCCTTCATTGTCTGCCTTGCCTAAGGGTTCAGAGTCTTGGGGTTTAGCATTGAGAGGGCAGTCCCTAAACAGATGCCCAAGGGCATGGCACTTGCGACAGTGAAAGGGAACATGTTCAAAATCTAAGGATTGAATCCATTCATAGTCATCATGGAAAAGACTTACCGATTCCAGAAGGGCTTGGTCCAGGAGCATGAAGACACAGATACGTGCGTAGGAGGTGTATCTACTCATCTTCATTTCTTCAGCAATTTTCACAAACTCTCCTAGCCCCTTCCCTATGTCTCTGAGTGATTCTTCATCCCAGTATTCCGTTGGGAGTGAATACAACCTGATCCATACGGGCGCCCAGCTGAGATCCTCCTTGTCGGGGTTGAATCTCTCTCTCCATGCTCTTGAATACAGACCAACAGAGTTGAAGAAGTAGGGACCTTCTTCCATTACCCTCTTTCGATCTTCGATGCAGATAAAAATTGCTGTGAAAAACCCTTCTGGTCCTAGCTGCAGGGTAACCTATCCTTTGGGTTTCCATTTGGCTGAGATCCATCCTTGCAAAGCTTTTTCTGTTGGCCAAAATCCAATAAATTTTCCAATGAGCACATGGTCCTTCATGTATTGGATCCGACCATTGATTCTGTGGCTAGGAAGATCTATTTGGGGTCTTTCAGCAGCTACGGGTCTACATGTTGATGAGGTAAACTTTGGCATTTCCTGTTGCTTGGACTTTCCTTCTTGTTCTTCATTGTTTCTGTCAAGCTGCACAAAGGAATCTTTGGTCGTTTCCTGCATCCGAGGGTCACTGTTGTCCGTTTTATCCTATTCAGGCCCCAAAGGCTCGTTCATATTCATCTCTTGAGGATCACTTACAAAAAAGGAGGCAGACAATGAAACCCCCCAGGGGAAATCCGTTGTGGTGCAGAGAATAACAGTAGGCTACTCTCACGGATTGGTGTACAGACGTTGAGAGGAGTCAGCGAAAAGACTAGGTTGTGCCATTACAGAGGCGATCCAGAACCCTAGTTGCAGAGCATCAGATATTCCTTGCACTTCCTGCATTGAGGATCTTTAAGGGCTATTGCGAAAAGAGAAAATAAATAGCTATCTCTAATTGGATCAGGATTTAAAGGGACAACTGTGAACACTGAAAACATAAGATGACTTGTCATTAGGATGAACAAACATAATAAGAAAGGAATACTTGTCAACCTCAGCAAGGACCATTTCAAAACATAAGAGGAGTGCCTCTCAAAATAGATCAGGGCTCCTACCACATTTCTTACCTCCAATATAAGTGGACAACTTGCAATTTTTAATGGCTCCTTGAATGGCACTATGTACCTCCATCAATGTGCTCTCACTACTATAGTTAGTAAACTTTTGTTGCATCCTAGTAGGTTGTTGTTTCCCCTAAATTTATATGGATGCCACTAACTATGTTAGAATCTCACTACTAAAATTACTAAATTCATGTAATTTTGTTGCACAAAGCTAGGATTTCCTTGTGCTTTCTAGATTCTCTCTCAATCCCTAATCTAAACAGAACCTCAAATAAGATCAAATTCTCTTAACCATTGTTACAAACAACGACATGAAGTGATGCCCCCTTCACCTACATTTGCAAGTGGAAGAGGCAATCACCTTCCCAAGCTCCTCTATTGACCTTTGCAATGGTGATTGTGACGTTGGATTCTATGTCGATGATCCATTTTATTTCCCTATCCATGGGATCTGGTGTCCTTCACATTAAATCAAGTTTAAGGATTTAATCTCATCTAATAACCATGGTTGAGCATAACTTTTTCATTTTTGTGCCAAAAGATTTTATGGGTGTTGCACCATTTTCCCATGTCCTTTGACTTCCACATTTTCTCTATATGTTGCTTTCACTAGGTATCTTGAGATAGGTTTGCACACTAGTGACTAAACTATCCAAGAAAAAGCCAAGACCATAACTTTTCTCTTTTTGCTCCATTTCAAGTCTTCTTTAACTTGTTGGAAAGAGGAAATGCACATTGAACTATATGCTCAATCATTGGGCATCAAAACCTCAAAAGGTTAGTGGGAATGCCCCAAAATATGTATCAACCATATATGACCCAAAAACTACAAATATCAATACCATTTTTTAGATGGCGCTAGATGGGCATCTAGATAATGAAAACTATGAGGAAAACCATTCCTCTAATAGATTCCTCTAGAAACAATGTATTTGGAATGCTTTAAAGGGAAATTTCATAAAATTTATAGAAGATTAGTAGATATTTTAAGGAAGACTTTACATGTATCACTATGAATAAATTAGGTTCGTAAGATATTGCAAAGCTATGAAATCACTTGATTTCACAAACCAAGTATAACATTCATGGTATAACTAATCTAGAAGTTAGAATACACTGAAGGGACAAAAACTAAAGGAAGATTCTCACCTCCAAATCTTTAGGACATCACCTAATGCCCTTTGTTTAATCAAAGGCTAGGTCCAAGCAACAACAGCACTCCACCCTTCAAACTTTGTCCAATGAACCTCAAGGATCAAACATTGCCTAGAAAATAACAACGTGAATATAAGCAATCAAAGAAGGAACACATACAATTGACATCAAAACAAAGAAGAACCCTGTATAATAGACTATGCTCACTATTGATAAATTGGAAAATAACAATCCTTATAATCACCTTAGAACAAAGCTAAAAACAAGCTCCATCATTATATAGAATACATATACATCTACAAATTCAATAGAATATGGCCAAATGGAGAAATTGTAATAAAAAAATAGGCAAAAACTAGGCTTGAATTATTACATTAACTTATGTGCCAAATTTTTTCTTTCTGTTTCATCTCAAAACTTCAAAGGAGAGAGTTAATGTCTTAACTGGTAGATCTTGGTTTTGGGAAAGGGCAGGATCCTCCTTGAAGCCATGGTCTCCAGAATCCATTCCAACAAATGTTTGTCACCACCACACCAGTGTGTGCGAGGGTTCCAAAATATTCCACTCCATCTTTGAAAAGAAGAAGTCTGTGAAATAATTGGGAATCCCTTTGGAAAATATTTTAACTCAAGCAATAAGAACAGGGAAACTAGGCTATTCACCTATTCCAAATTAAGCATTGAACTAGATCTCAACAAACAACTGCCAGATGATTATTTTGGATCAAATGTCAGAGTAAGGACACTTCCATCAACTTTAGTGCCTGTCACAACATGGCCACCTTATGGAAAACAACCACATAAGGTAGCCCAAAAAAGATCCAATAGGAATATGCCTGTGTCCCAATACAACTTCATCAATTTTTCTTAGCTTTTTCTTGCCGCCTTCCATACATTTCTTCACTATTTGCATGGAATTTCCAAACAAATCAGTGTTGATCTCTTCAAAATTGGGTCTTGTGATATTCATGTTTAAATCTAATCCTTTGTAGAGACAATTAATATTTATCAGTCTCCACTACGAAATATATAATTCTCTTTTCCTTCTCACATTCTGAATGAAGTCTCTGAAAAGTTATGGCACTCGTGCTCAACTGCTTCCTGATTTTTCTTTCTAAGTGTAGAACACAATGAGAGAACAATATGTTTTCCTTCACCTCGAATTTCCCACCATGAACATTTAATACTGGAGAAGTCAAAGGTGCCTCCACCTAAGTTGTAGTGGTGGGTTCATTAATAATTTTCATTACACTAAGACCAACAAAATTTGTTGCATCTTTGGTACCTCGTAGTATAACATAATTGTATTGTTGTAACCTCATAGTATAACATAATTCAGATCTCATTAACTTAGTACTAATCAAGTTCACACCTTGGATTATTATTTGAAGTAGTCTAAATTATAATCTAGTCAAAGACAACTTTCTCCTGTAATACGACCTTATCATAGTGCCCTGAAATCAATATTTGTGATATATCTCCTAGATTTGGGTTATAATCTGAAAATAACCTTACATAAAATTAATGTTGACAAGAATTGGTATTTAGCGTAGTAAACCCTGTAGTTTCTAGTAAATGATGTAAATATAAATGGCATAATCCTGAGGGTCATGATAAATGATAGAAGTGTCCAGAAAATCATATAGGGTTTAAGTTGATCACACCCTTGCATTGTGTTAATCTTTGAAGATCTAATTCTATGTGTAAATACCTTTGTGCCTTAAATATGAAGAATGTAAGCTGAGGTAGTCTGTTAAATGCTTTTCATCTTGTGGATATCACCCTTGGAATATTATGATTATTACATTTTTTCATTTGATCATCCATAATTGATTGGTGGCTTACTATTATTGAATCTTCCTATATCCCTTCTAGAGATTAAAATATAAAGTCACCATGTAAAGAAATAACTCGAAAGGTCACTTTAATTGCTTCTCGAGATATTCTATTGACAACACTTCCAGATAGTTACATTTGTTGAGAGTAGGTGTTGTATGCCTTTTGCAAATGCTGGGAATTATGGAAGACTTGACATTAAGATATATTAGAATCACTATACATGAGTTAGTACTACTAAATACACAGTTGTGAAATAATGATTGCAGGGTAGTATAATGCACATCAAGGTTGAGATTCAATGTTCTTGGTGCTACCTAGGATTTGACTTTGAGCACGATTTGTCAAAATTTTGTGTAGCTGATTTATAGTGTTGATAATTCATATGAAAAGATGAATGTGGAAAAATATGAAAGATGGAAGACTTTCTAATAGAAGTTCAAAGGATTTCTTGATAGCTTAAGAAAAGCTACTGAGGTTTTCAAAGTATTTTCCATATGTCTACATCTGTATAGAATATTAAAGTAGTTTCTTTGATATCCAGGGAAGTCGGAATCTATTACTATTAATATGATTATGTATCACAGTCAAGGTACATCTTGATGATGTATGGGCTTCAGTTTGTGAGGAGTACAATAACTTCATCTAGAATATTTAACCTTGAATAAAATTTATTATTGAGATTCAGAATCTATTGAGCAGTCAATATATCTCACAGTCTATATATTATGACACGTTAATGTGATTTGAGCATACATACTCGGATAAATGATGCATGCTAGGATTTGTTGAAGACCTGGATTATATAACTGGGTTATAAACCAATAATTAACAAAAGTGCCAAATTAATAAGTGACAATAGTTAAATAACAAAAGAATAAATATTTTTACCTAAATAAGTAAGTTAATATCTCTAGCATAAGAAGATAAGTAGATATTTCTATTTTTAGGTAAGATAAGGGGCCTTTTTGAGGTAGTGGTTTGATTATTGGATTTTAACATGTGACTTCCTAAAAAATTATATTTTGTTAAGTATTAAACTTTGAAGTTGTTAAGTATCAAACTTTCAAATTGTAACTATTAAATTTGAACATAGTGAGTGTAAAAAAAGACTACATAGTATTAACTATTAAAATTACACTAGGAGGTGGACATGACTTTAATTTATATATATATATATATATATATATAGATATGACAAAAAAGACCTTATAACTAAGCAATCACAGAGAGTATTGACCATTGATGAAGTGAAAACTCTCTAAGATTTCCTACTCCTTATTAACTATTGAACATATACCCATAAGATGTAAATTGTTGGTTTGAGTGGAGTTAAATCCCAAACAAATTTCACTTTCAAACCTCATAAAAATATATTGAAAATAAAAACCACTTTTAATAAAAATTAAAACTATTTAAAAAAACAAAACTTCAAGTAAATAAATCTATCATAATAATAAATCATTCTTCTATCCCGTAGCTACACTAATAAATGAATCTCTTTCCTACCATAGAGATATTAACCTTAATGTAAACCAAAACCTAATATAAAAAATAAAAATAAAAACAAAAAGTATAACCTTACTTCTCACATAAAACAAAAACATGCAAACTCCCTTGCCCTCCACTAGATCTGAAAGGCTCAGCACTATCTAGAAAACGCGTGTTCCTAAACAATAAACCCTAAAATAATAGGTCCAGTTCATATTTCTACGCTTCAATCTTCTATTAGAAGTACCAAAAACATCAATTTCATTGAGAACCTCGTTCAAATCTCCAAAGTTCAAGTTCAATATACAGTGAAATAATTTCCTTCATTAAACGATATTTTATATCATTTGTGGTCAAAGTTTTTATCTCAAACCACTCATCATTTTATTTTATTGTAAATGTAGATTTTGGAATAAGTGCAAACTTTGTAATTTGAGTTGTTTAATTATTTGTTAATATGTTTTGGGAGAATCTGGTGAAATAAGTTTTTGGTCAGTTGTAATTTTTGTTATTTAAAATAATTTTTTATTATTACCTATAGATTCAATATTTGAGAAATATATTTTTAATATTTATTTGTGAAGAGTTTATTAATCAAATTTGTGATTACAATAAAATAATACAAAATTTTAAATAAACATAATTAAAAAATATGTCCAATAAATTCCAAAACAAATAACAAATAAATAATAATTTTGAAATATCCTTGAATCAAATTATTCATTTCAAACTTCATAAAATTTAAAAATATGTAGTTAAATTGAAAAACTTTGAAGATGTTGAGCATACATGAATTGGATTGCAGATTCTTGTAAGGAGAGATCAAACATTGACCCTTTCTTTAGGGAAATTTCCTAGAATTTGTGAACGAACAAAAGAATCGCACTTCAACAAATTTTAAAAATATGTAATTAAATTGAAAAACTTTGAAGATATTGTGGATATGTTGAATACATATTTATGTTAATAGAGGTTGAACATTGACCCCTCTCTTGACCATCACATTTCGAGATATTCCCAATGTATGCAATCCACAAAGGTACCTATAATAATGCCCCTTGAATGACCATATCAACCTAAGTCAATAATATTCAATGATTGGAATCAATTTTTTTGTTACAAAGAGAAGAATATATATATATATATATATAATATATAGATATATATATATATATATAGAGAGAGAGAGAGAGAGAGAGAGAGAGAGAGAGAGAGAGAGAGAGAGAGAGATCACATGAATGGTCTTAGTCAGTTATTGATACCTGATAAAGATGCACTCATGTATGGACCATCTGATCAGTGAACCATGACTACCAGATTCTGATCGTCTCTCGGAGGATAGCGATTTAACCATAAAACTTCATTGATGTGAGTCAGATGTTCATGGAGTGTCAAGTAATTGATCCATTGAGAAACCTCAATAAAATTTTCATAAAAGCTCCAAAGGTATTGCAAATGTGATGGAATCTCATGGTGGGCAGCTAGGTTGCCTAACTCATAATGGTCACATCTAATGAGGAAGGAAACATCTAGTCCTAGGAAACTTACATCAAGAAAGCCAATATCTAATTAATGTATTTATTTTTCCCTACTGGGAAACTCATAAGAAAAAAGAATGTTCTAAAATATGTCTTTGTAATCTCTTTGAAAGTTTAGCAAGCCTCATTATAGTAGAAGTGAATGTTACATCCTTTTATCTTATCTTGTTTGATTGTGTTTGATTGATTAATTTTGAGTAGAGCTTCGTAAAATACAGTTGAGAAGTGAGGATTACAGAGCCTCAGCTCCCATCAATTGTATATCAATTGGTATCCGAACAAGTCGCTACTTGAGGCGTGATCTAATTTTTTTTTTTAATGTTCATTATTTAATGCCTCTTATTTTTCCAACCGCTGCAAGTTCTTATTTTCCAGCCATTCTACATTCACTTTATTTCTTAATATTTATCTTTATCTTCACACATTCTCTAAATATGATATCTCAGTTCCTCTACCTCATTAGAATATCTACAACACCCATGGCCACTTTTTTTGTAAGTCTACAACTGATTTATAGTTCAGGTATATATCTCGTGTGACCTCGCTCTGTATTGTACCCAGAATCCATGAGTTTTTATATGAGTAGCATTCAGAGTTGGTTCCCTTTGGAGATTTTCCCTCCCACCTCGCTTTAGTAGGCACCCACTTCCCATTCATCAATTTCCACGTAGTAGCATCCTACTTGAGTTCATTTGAAGGTGTGCCCTACCACCCCAAGCTATGTACGCCCCTATTATTCATCAACAACCAACATCACATCACATCAACTTCAGCAAAAACCGACTTGGGTTCATTGGAGATGTTCCCTCCCACCCTAGGGTATGTAGGCACCTGCTACTTCATCAACAATGAACATCACATCACATCACATCAACTCTAGCAGTGTTCAAAAATAATTTCAATCATGGACTCACACTTAAACTGAGTGGCAGAAAGTAGGGGACACTTTCCATCTAAACCGAGAGAAATTGGTGAGCAAAACTACCTGGCTCATAATGGTAACATGTGATGAAGAAAGAGTCCTAGGAAAAATTTATCAAGAAAGACAATATCTAAATAATGTATTTAGATTTTCCTATTTGGCAGCTCATAAGAAAGAAAACATGTTCTAAAATATTTATTTGTAATTTCTATAACAGGCTATCAAGCCTCATGATAATAGAATTAAATGTTACATCCTTCTATCTTATCTTGTGTGATTGTGTTTGATTAATTAATTTTTAGTAGAGTTTTGTAAAATATAGTTGAGAGGTGAGGCTTAGAAAGCCTCACCTCCCATCAATTGTAGATCAATTGGTATGAGAGAAAGACGCTCCTTGAGGCCTAATTTTTTTTTTTAATGCTCATTTATTTAATGCCTGTTTTTTTTCCACCCGCAACAAGTTCTTATTTTCCAGTCATTCTACATTCACTTTCTTTCTATATTTATCCTTTCCTTCACATATTCCCTAGATATGATGTTTGAGTTCCTCTACCACATCACAACATCTACAACACCCATGGCCACTTTTATTACAAGTGTGCAATTGATTTATAGTTCAGGTATATCTCTGGTGTGGCCTCGTTCTGTACCACATCCAAAATCCATGATTTTTTATATCAAGAGTAGCGTTCAGAGCTGATTCCCTTTGGAGACGTGCCCTCCTGCCTCACTTTAGTAGGCACTTGATTCACATTCATGAGATTCCACGCAATAGCATCTGACTTGAGTTCATTTGGAGACGTGCCCTTCCACCCCAAGCTATGTGGGCACTTACTATTTCATCAACACGCAACGGTCACATCACATCAACTCTAGCAACAACTCGCTTAGGTTCATTAGAGACGTGCCCTCCGACCCCAGTCTATGTAGGCACCTGCTACTTCATCGACAGTGAGCATCACATCACGTCAACTCCAGCAGCATTCAAAAATCATTTCAGTCATGGCTTCGCATGTCAACCAAAAGGCGGAAAGCAGGGGACGCTTTCCATCAAACTTGGATGAATTGGCGAGCCAGGTTGCCTGGCTCATAATGGTAAACATATAATGAGTTAGGAAACATGTAGTCCTAGGAAACTTTGATCAAAAAATGAAATATCTATATAATGTATTTAACTTTTCCTATTTAGCAACTCATAAGAAAGCAAACATGTTCTAAAATATGTATTTGTAATCTCTTTAAAAGGCTATCAAGCTTTATGATAATAGAAGTGAATGTTACATTATCCTATCTTATCTTGTGTTATTGTGCTTCATTCATTAATTTTGAGCAAAGTTTTCTCCTATCTTATCCTATGTGATTGTGTTTTATTCATTAATTATGAGCAAAATTTTGTAAAATATAGAGCTGCATCTCCCACCAAATGAAAATCACATAATCCATGCTTTTATGGACTTATTCACCGTCATATCCCCTTAATTTATTGTCACGTCCTCAATCTATATCTATAATCAATTTTAAGAATGCTTTGGAATATAGTAAATTTTAAAAATGCTTTGGAATTTATTATTTCGGTAAATAAATTTTAAAAATACTCTCAAAAATATCAATTACTTAACTCTCACTTCAAAAAATATTTTGCAAATCTACAATCGACCTGAATCCATATCAACCCTAATATATTGCTTTGCTGCTTCCAGAAACCAGAACTAATAATATATATTTGTGAATGCTTTCTATTGAAATTGCAATTTTAAATTCTCAAAAAATGTTTAGAGAGCACCCATGAAACCACTTGCGAGGAATACGTAAATAAAGCCAAAAGGATACGTACAATCAAATCCTCCACGCAATCTTGTCAGGTAATCCTTGTAATAACCCTGGCTTTCGCTGTGCTCTTCACAAATAATTCACTTGCGTGTCTTCTCGGCTCTTTGCCACCCATTTAAGTTTGTCATTTACTTGAGACTTAGAAAGAGTGCAGAAACCGACAAAATGTTGCAGGATACACTGTTCTCTAGAAGTATTCTACTGGTGCAGGTGGATATAAGCCTATAATTCAATGAAAATTCCTATATAAATCAACTGGGGACAATGGTGATAATCAAATAAATCAACCCTTTCCATTTCTATGCTGATATTGACTGGTGTTTGTATATGGCAGTCTAACGATGAGAATGGAGAACCAAATGATGGCCATGAATTCTCTTCCTCTGTATGAAAAAATTGTAGAGAAACCCAAACGATGTCGAGTTTATGCTTGCCTTCACTTGTTGCTTATGCTCTCCTTCCTGGGCTATCGTGTATTGAATCCCCTTGATGAATCTTATAACATTTGGATTGTAGCCTTTGCCTGTGAGATTTGGTTTGCATTCCAGTGGATTCTTGAATGGAACATGAGATAGCTGTTTGTTGACTATAAAACATATCCAGATAGGCTTACACAGAGGTGAATAGCATAAGCATATTTCTAGAATCTGCCATCAATATAAAAGTTCAACATGCTTATTGTTCTAGACAATTTCAATTTTTTTTAATAGAAAAGTTCAACATGCTTCTTGGTAGTGTAGAAAATTTCAATTTTTTGTTTTCTTTTTTAATTATACAGTATGATATGAATATTTTGCATGTCTTACTTTTCTTTTATGTTTCAGATACAGTGGAGAATCTGCTTCAAAACTTCCTCCTGTGGACATAATTATCACGACAGCAGATCCTCTCAAGGAGCCTCCTATAATCACTGCCAGTACCGTTCTTTCAGTAATTGCAATCGATTACCCAGTCCAGAAATTTGCATGCTATATCTCAGACGATGGTGCTTCTACTATCACGTTCTACTCTCTGGTAGAAACTCTGAGTTTTGCCAAACGATGGTTACCGTTCTGCAGGAAGTTCGATATAGAGCCAAGGGCGCCATTTATGTATTTTTACCAACAAAATCCCCAACATAGCAATAAATCTGATCCGAATTTTGTCAAAGAATGGCAGGAGATGAAGGAATTTATAGAAAAGAAAATTATCCATGGTTTATTTAGATTTCCCTATGATAGAAAATGGATAATCCATTTGATAGACAAGAAGATTATCCATTGTTTATATGGATATCCTTTCTTTCCTTCAAATTCATTCACAAACATCAAATTCTTAAAATCTATTGTTGGGTATTTTTGAAATGGGAAAATACCAAAACCACAGAATAAAACACAGAGGCAATGCTCTGTTTCCTTGCTCCAGGATCTTTTTGCACAGAGAAGTCTTTTTAAAACAATTACACAGGACAGAGTATTCCACCACCATAAAATGATTTCTATTCATAAAACAAAAACACTTACATATTCATCCTCTTTTACTCCTCTTTTACTCAGAGGGATTCACCAAAACATTTTCACAAAAATTACTCTGCCTCCTATGAAATTTTACACCACTGTGTGTAAATATTTCATTTACATTCACTGCTGTGTGAAAACAAAATTACAGAGTTTTACACATTTACCTTTTCACCTGTGTGAAATAATTCATGGATTTCAACAAAACTATCCACTGGTTTTCTTCATTTACTTCTCCTCCTGCACTACTGTGCAATCTTTACATTTCTTACATTACCAAGACAAAACATTTTTACTCTGCTGCTGCACTTTCTTTTTACATTACAAACCCAAAAGAAAATTCATGCACTTCTGTGCGTTCCTCCCCTGCAATACAAAATTAATCTCTGGTCTCCATTCGCTGCTGTGAATCCTTGGTTTGCTGCGGACCCTCTGTTTTTTTTACTTGCTGCCGCAAACTGAGGTTCACATCCTCCCGTGTGCAATACACATTTTTTTACATTGAAGTCAACTCTATTACCATACATTTCGAAAATAATAAAAAAAACTTACATTAAATTTATGCCCATACTCCATATTAACTCGCCGTAACAAAAACATTGAAAACTTTACCAAAAATATGACAATGTATTAACTTAGGTATGGGACGTAAGGTATGGTCCACGCTGTATTTATAATTCATCAGACCCGTATGTACTTTGAAGATTTTAACGGCGGTGAACCTTCCCTTGAATCGAATGGCGAAGAGCAAGCAGTTTAATCGAACGGCGGAGGATGCATATCGGAACACCTTTTTCGCGGTACTTTACACCAAAGTTGCACTGTGGTAAATCAACGGTGGTAAATGCTGGAGGTCATCGGACGAGTGAAATCAATATCGGAAGGGGTGAGTTGACTGAGTGTTACCTTCCGAAAAGTGTCAGGTGATGATGTCACGGTAGTCCACATGTTTGCATCGGAGCACCTTCGTACAGAAACCACTTTTGCCAAAGAGCGGTGCGATGGCTTCCTGGCGGTTTAGGTTTGCTGCTGGGTGGTTTCGGGGGTTGAACGGTCAGCGTTGAATGCTGGCCCGCGCGCAGGGAAATTACAATTTTAACACTCCCCTTTAATTTCACCTGCTGGGCATTCGGTCATACCCAGACACTTTCTCAAAAATTCAAAGCTTTTCTGATCCAGTGGCTTTGTCAAGATGTCTGCAACCTATTCATGAGTCCTGCAATGTTCT
>APFE031249147.1:133411-145100 GCA_000404065.3 Pinus taeda
GAGATGAACGAGATATTCTGCCTCATGTAGTGTATGTTGCTCGAGAAAAACACCCCAAAGTTGATCACCATTCTAAAGCTGGTGCAATGAATGTTATGGTAATTCTATTCTAATATAAATTTGTGATGAAAATTTCTATTATTTTCTGTGAAATAAACAAAAAAAAAATTAATATAAATCTTTGAGATGAATTTATACCTATAATGGCATTGAATGTTATGGTAATTCTATTCTAATATAAATTTGTGATGAAAATTTCTATTATATTCTGTGAAATAAACAAAGAAAAAATTAATATAAATCTAGTCCAATATTATTGAATTCAATATATTTTGAGATGAATTTATACCTATAATGGCATTGATATGTCTTTCAGGCAAGAGTGTCCGGAGTGATGACAAACTCACCTTTCATACTCAATCTTGACTGCGATATGTTTGTGAACAACTCCAAGGCCATTCAACACGCTATGTGCTTTTTTCTCGATTGTAAGTCTGAAAGAGACTGCGGCTTTGTACAGTTTCCACAGTTATTCTATAGAAGCGTCAAGGATGATCCCCTTGGAAACGAGATGAAACTATTTCTGAGGGTGAGTATTCATCCATAGTTTTATGTTTCTGTTTATAGGCCTTTAAATGTTACGATGTAAGGCGGGTATAAGTAATATGCCTGATTAATCATATATATATAAACAAACTATAATTTATATATATATAAAAACTATCTTATATTATCTCCTTAAACTTTTCTCGAAAAACTTGTCTTGCAAAAATATTTGTGTCTAACAGGTTTTGCCTCTCTCCTCTCTCCACATGTGATGAATCTGAACTTAAATGAACCCAGGCTTCTAGCGATCCTACTATCATAAGATTTTATCTTTGATCAAGATGGTATTCTAAAGATGGGTATTCTATACACAGACACTAGCCAGAGGGATGGATGGACTCCAAGGTGCAGTCTACTGTGGAACAGGCTGCTTCCATCGAAGAAAAGCGTTACATGGAGTACCACCAGCTGCAGACCAGTATAAGAACAAAGATGTAAGAAAAATTCATAACCATGCAAAAGGTAAAGATTCCTAGACTGGTTAGCCTATGTCAGTTGCTTCAGTGAGTCTTTTGTTTAAATTACTATCTAACCGACGCATTTTGTGTACTAATTTCAGAAGAACGAAGTCTTTAATGGACCTCTTTCTGCTCGAATCAGTCTTGAAATTGAAATGAAAGCTTCTCCCCTTGTATTGATTACAATACAACGTTGCTGGCTGATAATATTTATTCTTCTCCCCTTGTATTGATTACAATACAACGTTGCTGGCTGATAATATTTATTCATTTGGCTTTTGGACAGTGTTTCATTATTTGAAAGCATCTTCCTGGTCTTTGGAGGCTCTTTCAAGTATATTTGGACCATCTTCTGCCCTCGCAGCATCTGCTCAAACAGTTATGAGAGACACCCAATACAGCATCTGTTCTTTTCCTTCCTTGGCGATAGATGAGGCTTTGAATGTTTCTAGCTGCTACTATGAAACCAACACTGCCTGGGGCAAAGAGGTAGGCTGTATAACTTGCTTGATTTAATTGTTAAGAATACAAAGACGCAAAAGTCACACAAAAATGTGGCTACCCCAAGTTGTAAAACAAATCTCACTGTTATAACTTTACACCTTATATTCCATATACTTAATGTATCATCCAAATTCATTACATATAAGAGTTTTGAGATCAACCTAGTCCCAGTCCCAGCATCAGCTCTGGCTATAGAATGTAGATGACAATTACAAGGGTTTGGTGTCTACTAATATAATGACGAATTGGTTCGGTAGTGAGTATGCCTGACAGATTGATGTCTACATAAAATGTGAATTGGTTATGTGGTGAGTATGCTTGATTGTCTATACTTTCCACATGCTGTCTACATAAAAGGTGAATAGTATGCTTGATTGTGTAGCCTGGCCTCCTCTTGGAAAGTATTAGATGTGTTTTCTACATAGCCATATTAATGTCTACATAATGGTGAATTAGTTTTTTTTGGTAGTTCACCGACACCCAGGGTCACTGGGTGTATCTGAGCTTGGTCAAGGGTATCAAGCCTGGCGGCCAATAGCTAAGCCTAACCCCAAGGGCTTCAGGGAGAATTGACTCTGTGACCTCCGGAATTGTATCTGAGCTTGATCAAGGGTATCAAGCCTAGCTGCCAATAGGTAAGCCTAACCCCAAGGGCTTCAGGGAGAATTGACCCTGTGACCTCCCGAACTGGCACTTATTTGACCAGTCAAGTTAACCCTTTAGGCTATAATGGTAAATTGGTTATATAGTGACTATGTTTGACTGTTTACCCTTCCCTCTTTCCATGTATTCGTTATATGGTGAGTATGCTTGATTGTTTATCCTTCCAACTTTCCATGTAGTAGGTGTTGTGTGTGCATTGTCTGTTATTAATTTCTAGTGAATTGGTTTAGGTGGTGAGTATATTTGATTGTTTAGCCTTTCCTCTTTCCATGTAGAAGGTATTGTTTGTGCATTGTGTATTTCTGTTAATAAAAGAACAGTCAGATATGGGATTTTTCAATAGCTTCTATGACTATAAACTCTCCTCTTTCTCAGGTTTCATGTTTTCTTCTCTAACTGCATACCTTACGCAAATATTGAATACAAAATTTGCACCAGAAAAATCAGATCTCTGTACTTTCCTTTGCAGGTGGGCTGGATGTACGGATCTACGTCTGAGGATATCGTGACTGGGTTCAAAGTCCATTGTCTGGGTTGGCATTCTGTATTCTGCATACCTGAGCAGCCAGCCTTCCTGGGAACTGCACCAGCTAATGTTCCAGACAGTCTTGTGCAAATGAGGAGATGGGCTACTGGGCTGCTCGAAATATTCTTAAGCAAATTATGCCCCTTTCTGGGTATTGACAGAAACATCATGGTATGCCAGAGGATGGTTTATGCTTATTTCACTCTGTGGGGATTCCTCTCAATGGCAACGTTCTTTTATGCAATATTGCCAGCTTTATGTCTATTAAGTGGCAAATCATTCTTGCCCGGGGTAAGATCAGTGAATTCAACTAACTAAGCATGTATGCAAGATATGATTTCTATCATTTTGTCAATTTACTTGATCCTGAAGTTCATGAATTCTTTACATTACAGATTTCGGAGCCTGCTTTTGCAATTGCAGTTGCACTGTTCGTTTCAATCTATGGCTTTACGCTGTTCGACGTTCTTCGCATCGGCGGTTCTATTAGAGAATGGTGGAATAGACAAAGGACGTGGCTGATCCAGTTCTTATCTCCATGTTTATTGGCCACGTTCGATGTTTTGATGAAGTTACTAAAGGTTTCTGAAACAGTTTTCGTGGTGACCCCCAAGGGAACTGGTGACGAGGATGACGCTTGTGAGAGTGACTTCACATTTGATTCATCTTCATTATTCATTATACCAACCACAGTGTTATTTATAAACTTCAGCCATTGTTTCTGGATCTGTAATTTTTGTTGTTGGGGATTTTTCTGGTAAAATCCCAAAAAACAATGAAATTTCCACACACATAGACAATGCTCTGTTTTTCCATAGGGTCTTTTTAACACAGCGGAAACAAAAGAAATGAGCACAAAGGACAGAGTTTGATCACACACACACCAACAATTTCTATTAAAAAAAATTGCAGTTATACACTATGATCTTCCACTCTCACAGAGGGATTCACCAATACATATACACTTCCGTGTAAAAATCACATATGGATATTTTTCACGCTGCTACGTGGATCAGTTTGTATTTTCAGAACAATACATGGGCACTGCTGTTCTTCCTTCTCATTACATTCATTTACCAAAAATTACATTAATATATGACTACGGGAGAGGAGACTTACATCGCCATGCTTCCGTAAAAGAAAGACAGTAAGAATTAAATGGTTTTACTGATATTTTTCTATGCCCATACTCCCGCTCAGGAAAAATTAAAACTTCATCAAAAAAAACTTACCAACCACAGTAAATAGCATTTACTGTTTACTAAGATAAATGGCCGTAGGAAATCTTTCAATTCACGTCAAAATCATTTTCCAGGCCTTTACATCAACATTATACAATATGCTTTTGGAACTCTATCGGGTCCGGACTTCATTGCATGACAGAACTATGTGCACCCATGGTTTCCCCCGATTGCGAAATTCCGATCACACATGGCCCGATACCTCCGATATATATATATTACAATATATGCCTAAAATTCATAAAAACATGAAACAACCCACTGGCGGACCCGAAATAATATTAAGCAAAGTGTTGAATACCAATCGGGTCCAGGATATCGGGTCATAACATATCGCATGAAAAAAAAGAACTGCCCACTTGGTTTTCCTGATAGCGAAAATACTATGGACCCGATAATTTATCAAAAGGGATTAATTCCATCATCGGGTCCGGCCCATCGGCAATATCTCATTTATGAAAGGTCATGCTCCACTTGAAAATGCCGATAGCGATATCAGCAGTTCGCACATCGCTTAGTCACCCATCGCTGAATCGCTGAATCGCTGGGCTGCTGCACTTTTTTGCCGATGCGCAGTTGGAATTAATTTTTCAACACTCCCCTTTAATTTCAACTGCAGGGCATTCAATCATATCCAAACATTTTCTCAAAAATTCAAAGCTTTTCTGATCCAGTGGCTTTGTCAAAATGTCTGCTACCTGTTCTTGAGTCCTGCAATGTTCTAGGACAATTTCTCCATTGTTCACCAATTCTCTGATATAGTGAAACCTTGTATCAATGTGTTTCGTTCTCTTATGAAACACTGAATTCTTTGACAATGCAATAGCTGCGCTATTGTCACAAAAAATCACTGTTGCTTTTGCCTGTTCTTGGCCTAAGCTTCTCAACATTCTTCTCATCCACACTCCTTGGCATGCTGCTGCTGTGGCTGCCACATATTCAGTCTCTGCTATAGACAATGCTACAATGGACTGCTTCTTAGAAGCCCATGAAATGGCTCCTGAACCCATGTGAAAAACATAACCGGAAGTGCTCTTCCGATCATCAACACTTCCAGCGCAATCACTATCGGTGTAGCCAACTAAATCCGAATGTTCTGAGACATAAAATTCCAAAACTTTTAGTGCCTTTGACATACCTCAAAATTCTTTTCGCTGCTTGCCAAAGTGCTTCCTTTGGCCTCTCCATAAATCTGGAAATTAAACTAATAGCAAACATTATATCTGGCCTAGTTGCTGTTAAATACATGAGTCTGCCAACTATGCTCTTATATAAGCTAGGGTCAAAATCCTTGTTGTTGTCCTCTTTGCTGAGTTTTAATCCCATTACTGTGGGAGTGATCGCTGCCTTGCACTCTTGCATATTAAATCTGGCCAGCACTTCATTTACATATCTCGTTTGAGAGATAAAAATTTCATTTTCATTTTGATCTACTTCTATTCTTAAGAAATATCTCAAGAAACCCATGTCAGTCATTTCAAATTCATCTTTCATGACTGATTTGAAATTTTTAATGAGTTGATCATCATTACCTGTGAAAATAACATCATCAACATATAACACAACAATTAAAATCTTACCATCTTTTTCTTTGATGTAGACGGTGGGTTCTCCCTCACATTTATCAAACTCATTATCCAATAGATATGAATCTATTCTGCTGTACCATGCTCTTGGCGCTTGCTTCAGCGCATAAAGAGCTTTCTTCAATTTGCATACTTTGTGTTCTTGGCCTTTCTTCTCATAGCCTAAAGGTTGTTCAATATAGACCTCCTCATTTAACACTCCATTTAGGAATGCTGACTTCACGTCAATTTGGTAAACTTTCCACTTGTTTTGTGCTGCTATGGACAACACTGCTCTCACAGTTTCCATTCTTGCAACCGGTGCGAAAGTTTCATCATAATCTCTCCCATACTATTGCTTGTACCCTTTAACAACCAGTCTTGCCTTCAGCATTGCACTTGGTCTTATAGACCCATTTAACTCCAATGACTTCTTTACCTTTTGGTAGCTCAACCAAATCCCATGTCTTGTTTCTCTCTATGGCATTCATTTCCTCATCCATAGCTTCTATCCATTTCCTATCTTTGATTGCTTCTTCGAAATGAATAGGATCATCAACTTGAAAATACAAAGCAAACAAGGAATTCATTCCTTCACCATAAATGTCACTCAAGTTTCTAAATTTCTTACCTCTTTCATTCGGTGAGCAAGTGCTTGAAGATGCACTTGAATTTCCACTTTATGGTGTGCGTGGAGAAGTACTTTCATTTCTCTTCAAGGGTGTCGCTTGTTGTCCTGGTGTTGGCACTGCTGTTTGGGGATGCACTTCAGCTACCTCTTTATCATCTTCATCATGAGACAAACAGTTTTTAACATTCACTATTTTCTTTATGTTTCCATCCCAAGCTTCCTCTTCAATGAACTGAACATCTCTGCTCACAAAAGACTTCTTGGTAGATGGGATATACAATCTATAAGCTTTGGATTCCTCGCTGTATCCAATGAAAAGACATTTATCCCCTTTGCTGTCCAACTTCCTCCTTAGCTGATCTAGAATGTGTGCATAGGCCACACATCCAAACACTTTCATGTGGGTGACTCCTTGCTTTCTCCCACTCTATGCTTCTTCCGGCACTTTGTTCATCACTGCTTTTGTAGGACACCTGTTCAAAATATACGCTGCACAATTTACAGCTTCAGCCCAATACTCATTTGGCAAATGCTTTGCCTTCAGCATGATCCTCGCCATATCCATGATGGTCCTGTTCTTCCTTTCAGCAACTCCATTTTGCTGTGGGGTGTACCTAGCTGTAAATTGCTTATGAATTCCATTTTATCTACAAAACTGTAGGAATTCTTTGGAGATATACTCACCTCCTCTGTCAGTTCTCAAAACTTTGATATGCAGCCCGCTTTGATTTTCCACAAGTGCTTTGAAATTTCGAAATTTTTCAAACATTTCACTTTTGTTCTTCAGGAAATAAACCCAAGTTTTTCTAGTAAAATCATCAATGAATGTTAGAAAATATCGGTTCCCTGCTAGTGATGGAGTTTGCATCGATCCACATACATCTGAGTGGACAATTTCTAAGGGTGCTTTTGCCCTTATGCTTTTCCCTGATGGAAAACTTTCTCTGTGTTGTTTTCCCAAGATGCAACCTTCACAAAGGCTGTCCGGTTTCTCTATCAATGGTAATCCTCTTACCATTCCTTTTTTGTTCAACAAGTTAAGACTTCCAAAGTTGAGATGTCCAAATCTCAAGTGCCACAACCAATTTTCATCCTTTGGCACGCTTTGGAAAGCCTCTTGGGTAACTGCTGCAAATACTTCTTTGTTTTTTAGATCTGCCCTTATTCTGAGAGGGAACATTCTGTTCCTCGTCATCTTCACTTCAGCAATGCATCTTTTGCTGGGTGCTGTATCCATGATGGTGCATACATCATTCTTAAAGAAAACATTGTACCCCTTATGGACAAGCTGTCCAATACTCAAGAGGTTACATCTCATTCTAGGGACATAGTAGACATCTGCTATGGTTTTCTTTTCACCCTTCTTTGTAAATATTTTAACTTCTCCTTTACCCATAATAGAAATTTTGCTATCAGTCCCAAGTGTGACTTGTGACTTCACACTTTGATCTAAAGCAGAAAACAAAGCTATGTTTCCTGTCATATGGTTGCTACAACCAGAATATAGAAACCATATATCTTCACTATTTGTTTCAGCCATGTTACAAGCTAATAAAACATTATTTTGGCTGATATTTTCTCTAGTGATATTTGCACTAGAACTATTACACATATCATGCTGCTTCTTCTTACATTCATTGGCATAGTGCCCATATTTTTTACAATAATAACATTGGACATTGGATTTTTCATACCTCTGTCCTTGAGCATGATGTTGTCTATTTTGTTGGCTGCTGCCTTGGCCTTGGTTTTGATTTGGATTGCTGCCTCTTCCTTGAGCATTTGTTAGATTGTTGCTTCCACCTCTATTCTGGCTTCTGCCTCTTCTTCTTTTGTTTCCTCTGCCTTGACCTCTTCCTCTTCCAAAGGGCATCTGGGTCTTCAAGGCTTGTTCTAGAGATGAGTTTTCATTTCTACTCAACCTCTGCTCATGTGTTATCAGTGATGCATGAAGTTCATCAACTGAAAAGTTTGAGAGATCCTTTGTCTCTTCTATGGTGTTGACAATCACATCAACTTTTGAGGGGTAAAGACCCTCAATTTTTCTCCACAATCCTCCTTTCTTCAATAGTTTTCTCCATGAGTTCTCATCTGTGTTCACTAAACCAATTAACATGTGTGAAGAATGAGTCAATATTGTCTGACTCCTTCATGCACAGATTCTCAAAATCTCTCCTCAGCAACTGTAGTTTTGTTGTCTTCACTTTCTCCATGCCTTGATAGGCTGTCTTGAGTGTTTGCCATGCTTCCTTGGATGTCTTAGCTGCTGCTATCCTTGGAAACACACTCTGGTCCACTGCTTGATACAAAAATACAAGGGCTTTTGCATCCTTCTTCCTATTGCTCTTTAACAGATCTTTCTCTCCCTGAGTTAATCTATTAAATTCATTATCATCTGCTGGTTCATCAAACCCATCTTGAACTAATTCCCATAAATCTTGAGAGGCAAACAGGGCTGTCATGGTTATTGCCCAATAATCATAGTTCTTCCCATTGAACTGTGGGAGCTGGGTGTTAAACATACCCATACTAGTGCTTGTGCTAGCCATTCCTTGCATTCTCAGCTATGCTTCTAAATCCTTGACTGTGTATTTAAAATATTCACTGTTCTTTCAGCAGTAACACAAAAACTGGTCTGAGAGATACCTGAATTCTTTTGCTGAGTCTTCACTTTGCTGGAGAAGTTGCTGCAACAAAAATCCTTCCTACAGCTTCTTTGAATGTCTTCAAAGAGCCTAAAACCTGCTCCGATACCACTGTTGGGGATTTTTCTGGTAAAATCCCAAAAAACAATAAAATTTCCACACACAGAGACAATGCTCTATTTTTCCACAGGGTCTTTTTAACACAGTGGAAACAAAAGAAATGAGCACAGAGGACAGA
The DNA here is from genome assembly GCA_000404065.3 of Pinus taeda. NCBI lineage: Eukaryota > Viridiplantae > Streptophyta > Pinopsida > Pinales > Pinaceae > Pinus > Pinus taeda. Next base: position 142,489 of record APFE031249147.1, read on the forward strand.
GTTTGAGCACACACACACCAACAATTTCTATTAAAAAAAAATTGCAGTTACACACTATGATCTTCCACTCTCACAGAGGGATTCACCAATACATATACACTTCTGTGTAAAAATCACATATGGATATTTTTCACGCTGCTGCGTGGATCAGTTTGTATTTTCAGAACAATACATGGGCACTGCTGTGCTTCCCTCTCATTACATTCATTTACCAAAAATTACATTAATATATGACTACGGGAGACGAGACTTACATCGCCATGCTTCCGTAAAAGAAAGACAGTAAGAATTAAATGGTTTTACTGATATTTTTCTATGCCCATACTCCCGCTCAGGGAAAATTAAAACTTCATCAAAAAAACTTACCAACCACAGTAAATAGCATTTACTGTTTACTGAGATAAACGGTGGTAGAAAAGCTTTCATTTCACGTCAAAATCATTTTCCAGGCCTTTACATCAACATCATACAATATGCTTTTGGAACTCTATCGGGTCCGGACTTCATCGCATAACACAACTATGTGCACCCATGGTTTCCCCCGATTGCGAAATCCCGATCACACATGGCCCGATACCTCCGATATATATATATTACAATATATGCCTAAAATTCATAAAAACATGAAACAACCCACTGGCGGACCCGAAATAATATTAAGCAAAGTGTTGAATACCAATGGGGTCCAGGATATCGGGTCATAACATATCGCATGAAAAAAAAGAACTGCCCACTTGGTTTTCCCGATAGCGAAAATACTATGGACCCGATAATTTATCAAAAGTGATTAATTCCATCATCGAGTCGGGCCCATCGGCAATATCTCATTTATGAAAGGTCATGCTCCACTTGAAAATGGCGATAGCGATATCGACAGTTCGCACATCGCTTAATCGCCCATCCCTGAATCGCTGGGCTGCTGCACTCTTTTGCACTGTGTTCATTTGTCAAGGGAATGGTGAGAAAAGGGAAGCGTGGCATTCCTTGGAGCGTAGTTATGAAATCAGGTGCATTGGCTTTGATTTTGGGCGGTAGTACTTGGAGACAGAATTAACATTATTTGAAAGCGCTAAACCTGAAGGATGGACAAATTAAGCATTAAACAAATTCTGTTGGAGATAGTCACCAAAAAATCGATTACATATACTTGGTTATTGGCCAAATTGAAGCATGTCTATCAACTGGATAATTCCATAAATGGAAAAGAAGTGAAAGAGATTGTAAACCGTCCATTTTTCCGCTACTTTTTGGAGCAATGAAAAACTTCAGAACAAGCTAGTATATAAAACTATGAACCGTGGACATTTACAGGGGTCTTCCATGTCACATAGGTGACACGATTAAATTTGGGTTCTCTGCCATGTTTTGGATTTTTGTTCTTTCCCATGTATTAAAAAACAATTCAAATGTTTATCGTTTTAATTTAAGAGCGATTCACATTACCTTCTAATTAACTAGATTTATAGATTTACGTAACAGTCTCACAAATCTTTATTGCTGTGCTTTACTTAATGGGAAGGAAGTCAGAGAGATTGCATAATTTTTTTAGTTTCAAGAAATTGTCCGTTTCTTTCACCAACATTAATATTAACCATATATATAGTTGTTAATTTCATTTATTTTTGCTATGCTTCACTTAATGGGAACGAAGTCAGAGAGATTGCATAATTTTTTTTACTTTCAAAGTGATTATCCGTTTCTTTCACCAACATTAATACTAACCCTATATAGTGGTTAATTTAATTTATTTAATTTTATTTTAAATTTAAAAGCGATCAATTTTGCAAACTAAAAGTCAGTTATTTGCAATAAACTGGAAAACATAACAATAATTTGCTATCCAGTTTAGTTTAGGGAAAACTATCCAGCACAGGCTTCTCTCCTTTTCATAAATAAAGAGTACCCCATAACAATAATTTGCTGGAATATTATAAATACCGGCTTCTCTGTTTTTCACAAATAAGGACTACTATTTAAGGGACCATTTTCATAGATAAGGACAACCATACCATTGAAGGGATTACACTCATTAATAAGCATTTTTAATTCTCTATAGTATTTCTTTTGATAACCTGCAGCTCTATAGTATTTCTTTTGATAACCTGCAGCTCTTCACAATTATAGTCATCACCATGAAGAAGCAATATTAAGTTACACTCATTAATAAGCATTTTTAATTCTCTATAGTATTTCTTTTGATAACCTGCAGCTCTATAGTATTTCTTTTGATAACCTGCAGCTCTTCACAATTATAGTCATCACCATGAAGAAGCAATATTAAGTTTTTGTTCCTTCAATTTAGAGATCATTCCATTTCATTGTGACTTGGTTTGTGATTTAAAGATTTTTCCATTTTATTGTTACTTGGTTTGTGATTCTTTTAAATTATTTATTTAAGTTTTAGAATTTGATGTTCTAGTAGTCTAACTTTGGTATTCAATTTCTTTTTTCTATCTTTGTAATAACCAGTAACTAGTTGTTTGTGGTAGATTCAAAATATTTTCCCTATTGTTATTAGTAATGATGTAAAGTTTATTTGACTATAATTATAATAATATATATCGGGGAAACATCATAATTTTTTTTTCAATTTTTTTGGTTTATCTAATAAT
>APFE031249147.1:145556-192657 GCA_000404065.3 Pinus taeda
ATGTAGTGTATTGTAGAATATGAAATGACTTATTTCCAACCAACTAATAAGCCAATAATACTATGAAGAAAAATACATATAAAACAAATAAAACTCAGTTACTATGTGAGCTAAAAACTGCTACAAATCTCATATATAAATTGAACCATTAACTACATTCTTATATAGTAAAATTATTACTAAAATGTTTATCAATCAACTCTAAAATAAATCTACTGACACTACAACTAATTTCTAGCACTAACCACCCTAACAATTTGTTGCCCTAATTTTGCAGAGAACACAAAATCTAGCTGACTAATTTGTCAGCAATTTACATAACTAATTAAGCATTATTCTCAACACTCCCCTTTAATGATTAATGAGGATTTACTCTCTTATCTCGTAGTGCCAAAACTTGATCTTTTGCAACTGCTTCGGTGAAGATATCTGTTAGTTGATGCTGAGTATTTATATGCTTCAATTCAATATCCTTTTTCTGCACCAAATCTTTAATGAAGTGATATTTCACGTCAAAATTCTTTGTCTTGCTATGATGAACTGGATTCTTTGCTAACTTGATGGCACTTACATTATCACAATAAATCATTGTAGGCTGAATTTGTTTTTCTCCAATTTCTTCCAAATTTTTTTTGAGCCTCTACCTATTGCGGTAACTGCAACATACTCCGCTTCTGTGGATGAGAGGGCAACAATGCTTTGTTTTTTTTTAGCTCCATGTAATCAAACTAGAAATGAAAGAGAAACAAGTTCCAGATGTGGACTTACGATCATCAAGACTACCTCCCCAATCTGAATCACTAAATCCAACAAGATTGAACTTTTTAGAAGAGTAGTAATGAATACCAAAATTTAGAGTTCCTTTCACATACCTTAAAATCCTCTTGGTTGCCTTCATATGTATTTCAGATGGATTTGTCATATAACTTGAAACAAGTGAAATTAAATATGTAACATCAGGTCTTGCGTGGGTTAGAGATATCAAGCTCCCCACAATACTTCTGTAAGTTTTCTCATCAACTAAATCAACACCATCATCTCTACATAACACCTCTCCATGAGCACTTGGAGCAAGGGATGGATTACAATCAAACATATCAAATTTATTTAGCATATCCTATGCATAATTTGTCTGACAAATGAAAATCTCATCCTTACTTTGATAAACCTCTATTCTTAGAAAATATTTCATGATTCCTAGATCTTCATCTCAAATTCATTCATCATAGCAACTTTGAATTTATCATTCATCTTAGAACTACTACCCATGTACAATATATCATCAACATACAAACTTATGATTAGAATATCAATACCTTTTTGTTTGTAGTAAAGAGTAGGATCACTCTTACTTCTCTGGAAGCCATTTTCCTGAAACTATCCATCAATCCTTGCATACCATGCTCTTGGAGCTTGCTTGAGACCATACAAAGCCTTCTTCAACTCGTAGACATTATTCTCCTTTCCTTCCACTTCAAAGCCTTGTGGCTGCTCGACATATACTTCCTCTTCTAAGTGCCCATTCAAGAAGGCCCTTTTCACGTCCATATGATGTATGCTCCACTTTTTCTAAGCTGCTAATGAAATCAACATTCTAATTGTCTCTTGTCTTGCTACTGGTGCAAATGTCTCTTCATAATCAGTTCCATACTTTTGTGTGAATCCTTTAGCAACTAATCTTGCTTTGTGTCTTTCAACACTCCCATCACTGTTATATTTAGTCTTACAGACCCATTTGGTGCCAATCTTTTTCTTGTCATGTGGAAGCTCTGTCAACTTCCAAGTGTCATTCCTTTGAATGGAATCCATCTCTTCTTGCATGGCTTGTATCCAAACCTCATTAGTACATGCATCTTCAAACCATGATGGTTCAAATTCAACCTTCGCTAATAAAGAAAAATTGACTATCTCGCCTATTGGGCTTTCTTCATGTGCTTGATTTGCACTCCTCTGATAAATATCACTCAATCTTCTTACCTTCCTTGTAAAACTTGGAGAAGAAGTTGGACTTGAACTTGATGTTGAAGAAATTGATGAAGGGTTGCTTAGTGGAGTTAAGCCACTAGTTATAGAAACATTAGTTGGCTGCTCATGATCATTATCAACAATTATATCATCATTCAAAACATATTTTGTCTTCTCAAAATGGCCTTTTTGATGACCATAAACTCCCCCTTCATCAAAAATTACATCTCTTGAGACAATGAGCTTGTTATTTAGAGGATTATACAATTTATAAGCCTTGTTTGTCTCACTATACCCAATAAAAATACATAAATCACTCTTTGCATATAACTTTTTTCTATTTTGATCAGGTACATGCACATAAGCCAAACAACCAAAAAAAATTGAAATGATTAACATTAGCCCTTTTTCCATACCAAGCTTCATAAGGAGTCATCTTTTCTAGTGCACTGGTGGGGCTACGATTGAGGATGTACATTGTTGTAACAACTGCATCTCCCCAATAAGAGTTGCTCAATCCCTTAGTTTGTAACATGCACTTGACATTTCAACCATAGTACGATTTTTTCTTTCAGCTATGCCATTTTGTTGGGGTGTGTATGTTTTAGTAGGATGCCTCTTGATGCCATTCATATCACAATAACTCTGAAAAGCTTTTGAGCAGAATTCTCCTCCACGGTCAGTCTGCAAACATTTGATCTTGCACCGTCTTTCATTTTCTACAAGGGCTTTGAACTTCTTGAATGTATCGAGGCCTTCACTTTTGGCCTTCAAAAAATATACCCAACAATTTCGTGAGTAATCATCAATAAAAGTGATGAAATATGATGACTTACCCAAAACTCTTAGTCTGCATAGGACCACATATGTCTGAATAAAAAAGCTGAAGTGGGTGATGAGCCCTCCATTCACTTCCCTTTGGAAACATTTTGCTTGCATGCTTTCCTTTAGCACATCCTTCACAAACCTCCTTATGCTCTTCTACCTTGGGCAAACCAGAAATTAATGCCTGTGATGTTAAAAACATCAAACTCTGAAAATTTAAATGCCCATGCTTGAGATGCCATAACCAACTTGAATCCTCGTAAGCCATATTTGCAAGATTTCTATTGTGTTCATCAAACCTCAAGGGAAACATCCTATTTCTTGTCATAGGCACAACAATGATCACCCTATTTCCCTTATTCTTATCATAGATAGTACATGTCATATTTTCAAAGACTACTTTATAATTTTTCTCACATAGTTGCCCAACACTCAACAAATTATGCTTCAATTGTGGAGTATAATAAATGTCATCAATACTCTTTATACCTTCTTTTGTTTGGACCTCCATAGCTCCTTTGGCAACAACCTCCAATGATTTATCATCACCAAGCTCGATCTTGAATTTGACACTTCCATCCTTTGCTGAAAACAACTTCTCATTCCCTATCATACGATTAGAGCATCCAGAATCTAGGTACCAAACATTTTTACTAATATTTTCACCTTTGGCATAAGATAAAAATAAATGATCTCGTGGATGCTTACCACTTTCTTGAGAATAATTAGAAATTTTACCTTCTTTCAATCTGCATTCTCTTTCAAAGTGGCCATACCAGTTACAATAGTAACATTGAATATTTCTCTTATCAAATCTATCTCTACCTCTTCCTCTTAAACTACCTCTTCCATTTGAGCCACCTCTTTTTCTACCTCTTGAATAATTTTGGCTTTGCGATTTACCTTGACCTTGATTGCTTTTGCTACTGCTACTACTTGCATATTCATTCTTTGTAAATTTGTAATTTAGAGGAAAAAGCTTTCTATAGACCTTCAAAAGTGTCCTTCAATATTTCTTCATGAGATATCAAAGATCCAACCAATTGATCAAACTGTAGTTTTGTCAAATTCTTACTTTCTTCCATGATTATTGCAACATGATTCCATCTATGTGTTAAAGATCTCAATACTTTTTTAATTAAAACTTCATTACTTATAGTTTCTCCAAGTGTAGCTATTTTATTGACCACATCTTTGACTATCATAGAATAGTCACTCACACTTTCAACTTCTTGCATCTTGAAATTCTCAAACTCTCGCTTCAATGTTTGAAGCTTGACCACCTTAACTTGATCACTACCTTGGTAAGCTTCTTGTAGAGTCTCCCAGGCAGCTTTGGCAGTTTTTGCTCCTGATATTTTTGGAAATAAGCTCTTATCAAGAGCTATCTGAATGTGAAACAAAGCTTGAGCATTCTTCTTCCTTTCTTCCTTCTTGTTGTTCTTTCATTGGATGTAAAGGCATTCCAATCAGCTGGCTCCTCATATCCTCACTCAACAATCTCCCACAAATCTTTTTCAATCAAAAAGGTTAACATCTTAATGCACCAATAATCATAATCGTTCCCATCAAATTCTGGAACTAGCATCTCGTTAGAATTCGACATGATTAACTTTGGCAAAATTCCAACAATACAACTTTAACCCAAAACAATTTTACCTGCTCAGATACCACTTGTAGAATATGAAATGACTTATTTCTAGCCAACTCATAAGCCAAAAATACTATGAAGAAAAATACATATAAAAATAAATAAAACAAATAAAACATAGTTACTGTGTGAGCTAAAAACTGCTACAAATATCATATATAAATTGAACCATTAACTGCATTCTTATATTGTTGTAGATCTAACCCAGAATATTATAGATCTGATATGAAAATATAAGACAATGCAAATAAACCCAGAAATGATATGAAATGAGTATTTATTATCAAACCCTTAAGGTAGGGCGGCAACATCATACAATCACTCCTTAAGGAAGGAGAATACTCCACAAGCCATATGCCTGTTCATACAAGAATACTTCTCCTCATATCTCTCCATGTGGAGTCTCTAGCCTCTATATAGGCCTCATACATACAATACCATGCATCATTACCATGGTTTCCTCATACCATCAACTAATACCATGGGCCCCTTACATTATTATTAACTACTTGTGGTCCCTTACATGACATGGGTTAACCACCTTATTTATTACTATGGCCCATCCCATTATTACATTATTACCTTGGGTACCTCCCTCGGTACCCCATATTACCCCCCCTAGGTATATAACATCTATTGTGTTCTTATGACAAATATCGAAACATATTCTATTGTAACCTTCACAATTAAAACATTGCAGAAAGTAAATGTAAGTAAAATGTTGGCACAAAACAAACATAATGACAATTATTTTTGGGCAGTTGTCCCTAGAAAAACCTAATGCGGGAAAATCGGTGCAGCAGATGAGGGTTTTATTATTCTTTAGCAAAAATCAACATGTACAAATTACACCCAGCAGTATAAAACAAGACTTTCTGAAAAATATTTACAGACGTTCCTGAACAAGTATCTGACCCGAGAGAGGTTCCTCCACCCTCTGCGTCTCTTTGGCTTGCCCAACGTCACTTTCTCTGGCCTTTGGACTGACTTGCGCAATGCCTGTGTCACTCAAGCCAGTGCTGTGTCTACCAATGTCAATCTGCCTAGCTCTGTCCTTTCTACTGTTCTGTGTCTTTGTCACTATCTCCTTGACTGATGCTAAGCCCACTCTGTCTCTCCTCCACTTGCAACTCTCCCTCTGAATCGATTTTCTCTTGTCGAACTTCGACCAATGAGAAAATCGATTTTGCTTGGGCAACTGAGTATCTGCCTGGTGTGTTTTCCAAATGACCCTCAAGCCCCTTCTTATATCTTCCTGTTGGGCAACCAACAACCTAGATTAAATCAGAATCAAAGGCTCAGATCGTTTTGGCTTAATCTGTGTCCCTTTCTAGAAGTTTCACCCCTGATTAGATTAATATCCATTAATATTTTAATTTTCCTAAGATTAGACTTAGGAACCCCATTAAAAATATTAATTATTTTAATAAAATCACTTATGAGTGGAATTTCCCAAAAGGCTTTCTGGCGCGAGTGTTGTTCTAAGACAGAGCGCCAATGGGCGCGCCCCTTTTTGAGGATCTCAGTGATTGGCGCGGATAAGACACTGTGTACCTGCGCCAATGGAAAAAGGGCACTTTTCAGGGATAATTTGCAGAAGGTGTCTTCAGGGAACATGAAGTACATACTCAGGGGAACATAATGCAAGTGTTTTCAGGCTATGTCACTGTTCACAAGTCCCGGAATGTATCCTCCAATGTACGAAAACAGGGGTAACAGGGACAGTGACCAATGGTGACAAATTACTATGTAACACATCCTTCAGGTCAGAGTCTGTAAACTTGGGCGTTGGAGTGTCCATCCAATAGCAGTTGCTAAATAGGGTGTTGGAGCATCCTTTAGGTCGAAGCCTGTGAACCTGGGCATTGAAGCGTCCTTCTAGTGACAGCTAGTAAACAAGGTGTTGGAGCATTTGTTAGTTTGTAGCCTGTAAACCAGGGGGTTGGTGTCTCCTTTAGTTGTAGCTGAAAATGATGGAAGTTGAAACTTCCTACTGATGTGCTTATTGAAGACAAATATTAAGAAGTGTTTAGTGGTTTTTCTCCTGGAAGGGTTTTCGCCTAAAGTCGTTGGCGTCTACTTTCTTGATTTTGTGCATTATTGAATGGTGTTAATGATTGTTTATGTTTAACTAATGTTAATAATGTTTAATGCTCTGAAAAGTTAAAAATACTAATTGAAGTAAGAAACATTGATTCACCCCTTCATTATTTCTAACAAATTGTTCACCAAATTACTCGAGCTAAATCCTTTGATGGTGCGACAAAAAATTAAAAACTACAAAATAAATCCATTTTTTTTCAAAATTTTAAACACACAAACCAACAACAACACCAAATAAACACAGTGGCACATAAATATGGAAAAAACACCAATATACATGATGTAGTGGATACCAAATGATAAATCAAAGTTAAAACATCAACTCTCAATACTAAGAATAGAAAGTCGCACGAAATGAAGACATCATCATGAAGAGCACACATGCATGGAAGACTCTGCTAAAAAGATATACTCATGTCACATGAGCTTGCTGATCATTAACAACGTATTTGCATGGGAAAATTCATTGCTAACATGACCATTGCTTTGTGACGACTTTTCCTGTTCTGAAAAATTGCATGTACATTGCAGACCAAGCACTCCGCCCATGTGATGATTGTTCAATTAAACACTATGCTAATTTGCAATTTTCCACCAAGCTTGAAATAAAGATATCATCCTGAAGAGCACAAAATATAGTGCATCCCAAAATTATGTGTGCATTCCTACATGGAAAACTCAGATAAAAATAGCAGTGAAGTCCCATGCAAAACCCTCGATAAGATATCCTTACTATCTAAAGATGTTTTGAAAATAGAACTTAACTTGATGTTGAACTTAAATACATACTCATGTCACATGAATGTGCCGATCATTAATAGTGGATTTGCATGGGAAATTCACTGTTAACATTACCATTGCTTTGTGATGGCTTTTCTTGTTCTGAAAAAATATGTGTACAATGCAGAGCAATCACTCCTCTGATGTGATGAATGTTCAATTAAAGACTAAGCACATTTGCAATATTCAACCAAATATTATGGATGCAGGAACAGATACGGGGACACCTCTCAGACACTGTTTTTTCTTCCATGTAGTTAATTGTACCAGAGATTGATGCTAGCTACATCAATGGAAAACCCACTCGTGTCTAGGTGAACCAGTTATTGTTCATCTAGAGATTACTCCTAAGAAGCGAGCATGTCAATCTCAGTGGGACTGGAACCCGAGTGGGGAGGATAATAGTGACTCCTCCCAACCACCCGAGCTATACCCACTTGATGAAACCTCTCAGACACTTATCGAGAAACTCTGCAAATTCATTGTTAACATGACCATCACTTTCTGATGGTTTTCCCTGTTCTGAATAAATGCATGTATAATGCAGAGCAAGCACTCCTCCCATGTGATGAATGTTCAATTAAACACTAAGCTAATTTGCAATATTCTGCCAAAATTTGTGGATGCAGGAACATATATGGGGACACCTCTCAGACACTTGTAGAGAGGACATGCAAATCCATTGTTAACATGACCATTGCTTTGTGATGGCTCTTCCTATTTTGAAAAAATGCATGTACGATGTAGAGAAGCACTCCCTCATTTGACAAAAGTTCAATTAAACACTGAGCTAATTTGCAATATTCCACCAAGTTTTGTAGATGTAGGAACAGATAGAGGGACACATCCTGACACTTATGGGGAGAACCCTCCCAAATTTTGGGGAATGTCACAAGGGATGTTGGTGTCTCTGAGATAGATGACTTGCCCCAATTGTTAAATATATAAAAAAATAATAATTTTCAATAATTAAGAGCAAATTTATAAAATAAGTGCAGCAACATGTAACAAACAAAGTTCGTATACTCAGAGGAATGCTCTGATATTAATGTAACGAACAAGGTTCATTATAGCAGGTTAAACACTCCAGAAGACTTGGAATATGTAGATCTCCATTGAAGATACAAGAATATATATTAAAATGTATGAATGAGAATGATGTTACAAATGAGAGTGAGGGTTTGCTTATATACCCTAGGCAGGTGCCCCTTTGTGAACGGTCATGTCCTTTAGGGACATACCTCTTCATTAACTAACTATTAATTAATAATTATTTATGATGTGTGATTATTATTTATATTTTCATTATTCATATCTATATTTTATTCATAATATTGCCTTCTTCAAAAAGCTTTGTCCTCAAAGCTTGCTGATGAAAAGGCTTGATCTCATTTTCTATTTTGACTCGAAATTGTCATCTTCGTTGATGCAAGTTGATATGATCCTTGGAGTGATAAATAAAAATGCCGCATGGAGGAAGGATTTGACCATCCATCTTCTGTGGAATCTTTCGATTAATGGAAATTCGTGATGAATTGTTATCATCGAATTGAGTTGTGCGCACTTCAGTATCTTTTTGAACATAAGTTTGTTGTTTATGTTCTGAGTGATATGGATTCGTAGATTGGTTGAGATGTCTATTTTTGTGATTTAGATGTAGATAAGGAGTTTGTTTGGTTTGTCCTTCCTTTATCATGTGTGTTGCAAGATTCTGTTTTACTTCAGGTTCTGATGTCGTCGAGTTGGTTACATAGTTTTCACTCGAGTATTTTATCGTTTGAATTGCAACTTCTGAATATGTTTTTCTTTCAACTGGTTTGTCATCTTATTGAGTTCTGATATTGACTAGCTCGGTATACATTCATTTTTCTTCAACTTGGACAGTTGTTTGAAGACTTCGATACATCTTTCATGTTTAGTTTTTCTAGTTTGTTTTTCAAGGATTTTTTGTCATTTTTAAGTTTTTAAATTTGCGTCAATAATTTCTCGTTGTGGTCCTTGAGACATGTAACTTCTTCATTTTTGTCAGAAACGATTTTTTCAACTTCCCTTTGCATATTTTGTATCACCTTTTTATTTTCTTGAGAAATTATTTTTGAGATATTTTGTATGTCTTTTGGTGTCATTGAATTCAACTTCACTGTAACATTCTGTAGTGTTATTTTTTTCTTTTTGTAAGAAAATGTCAAAAACTTATTTTTCATATTTAGGATGAAAGACCCTAGAGTGTGCATCTAGGGTGAATCCAAAATAATGTCACCTTGAGTGTTCCATAGGATTTGAACTGAAAATGGAAATATAAATGTATAATCCCCAATGTTTAACTTTAAGTTGGTTATGTGGTATTTTTTGTTGCCAAAACAGTCTAATTTTTCGATTTTATTTGATTCGAGAATCACTAATTGGTTTGCAGTTTTAGGTTTTATATAATTTTTATCTTCGGCAGGTGAAATAGCAATAGTAACATCTTTATCTGCAATAGACCCTTTAATTCTAAATAGCGCTGATGCATAATTATGTGAGGTTTCCGAAAATCTTCCTTCATTTCAAGATTAGAATCCGTTCTTTTTTCTTCAATGATTGACTCCATTTGTTTTGTTGACATCGACTTAGGGTTTTAAAGGTAACCCTTTCTAATCTTTATAGTAAAATATTACTTCTCTTTTTTTGTTTTTGTTTTAAATAACCTTTCGAACCTTATTATGCCTTCAAAACCCCTTTTTTATATAATAATTTTTTTTAGAAATATATATATATATATATATGTAGTTATTCTGTCTTTTTCTTTTTGATATATAATTACTCTGTAATTTTGTGGAAATTTTAATTCCTTTTGAACGAGGGCTTGAATAAAGGGACGGTTGTACGAACACGTCTTTACAAATTGTGGCACACTGATTTTGTAATGGCAGTTTGATGTGCTAAATATGTGATAAAGAGGATGTGTGGTAGATAAATATGGCTTTTAGGTTGGAATCGATTAAAATAATGTTGTCACCCACTTTTTATTTTGGTGCTACTAACGACAACTCTACTATCCAAAGGCATATTTTACCCACAACAATTCGCCTGACCAAATGTAGGCATCACAATAGCCCTCTTCTACAATTCAGCTCTGTAAAATGACGACTGTGTACAAGCGGTGGTTTAGACGGCCTTCGCGGCTGGCTATTGTCGAGACAAGGGCGGGTGGCAAAGAAGCGACTGCAAACAAGGTCGGGGCTCTGGTGGCGGCAACATGGACGAGTGGAGGAGGGATGGGCTCTAGCGATGGCTATGGGCGGTGGCAGTTGTGTTGGCGGCAACCGTTTTTTCAATGGAAAGCGGCTATAAGTAGGATTTGTGGTGTCAACAATCCTGGTGCATGCAGAACCACACTAATGTGGTCGTGTTGATGGTAGTTCTGTTGGCGGGTGGCTGCCAAGTAGTGGCAGCGGATTTGATTAGTAGGACGGCAACGATTGTTCTGACAAACAACAACATTTTTTTCTTTTAGTTTTTATTTATGTAAGGTTTTTTTTTATAACTTTTACTTTTTTGGTTTCTAAACTTTTTTTGTATATTTTTTGATTTCCAATTTTTTTTTGTAATTGTATTTTTTTTTTTTTAATAATATGTTTTTTTTTGCCCCCTTAAATCTTGACTTTTTTGTATAATTATTTTGATTTTTTTTAAATATATATTTTCTCTTCTTTTTTTCTCTTAAATGGCCAAAAAGGAGAAACTCCAACTTGAGAAGTGAAACGCTTCAGTTGTGATGACAACAAGGTTGACGAAGGCTTGATGGCCAAAGGCCGGTTCAGACTAGCTCCGTGCAGCGGGTGAGCGGCTAGAAGATCGAACAACTCTAATACCAATTACAAACAAAGTTCATATAACCAGAGGAATGCTCTAATACCAATGTAACGAACAAGGTTCATTATAGCAGGTTAAACACTCCAAAAGACTTGGAATATGTAGATCTCCATTGGAGATACAAGAATATATATTAAAATGTATGAATGAGAATGACGTTACAAATGAGAGTGAAGGCTGGCTTATATACCCTAGGCAGGGGTTCCTTTGTGAACAGTCATGTCCTTTAGGGACATACCTCTTCATTAACTAATTACTAATTAATTATTATTTATGATGTGTTATTATTATTTATATTTTCATATTTTATATCTATATTTTATTCATAACACAACATCCATGATCTAATTAGCAATTATATGGTGTGTCTCTCTATCTTGTTATGAATAGCACAATTCAAAAACAACAAATGTGCATTGGGAAATTCACTTGTCAATTCATAACGAAATTTAATTGCTCTCATGACAAAACAAAGTTGGTACCAAGTGCTGTGAATAAGTTTTTCCCTTTTCCATTGGACCTTACAGAGATTAAAATCATACTGAGAAATTTAATCTGGAAAATAACATTTACGGGATAAAAAGCAATTACAAATCTAACAGTCTTATAAGTGTACAAGCTTAAGCACATTATTTCCATGAGATAAAAATTAAATAGGTAGAAAGTGGAAGCAGTGCCCTAATAATAGTAATAATACCTGTGGATGTCATTGACCTGCCCCCAATAAGTAAACAGTTTTTTTTCTGTTTTAAGATGTTCTCAAGCACAGCCCAGGTATTTGGGGATGTCTCCCCTAAAGACTGGTGTGTCCCATTCAGCAGGGAACATCTTCAATGGTGATCCCGTGCTCAAAGAGTGTGAGGAGTGTGGGCGATGTGTCCCCAATCCCAATGGATGCACCTCCTTGGAACATTGCTAATTTTGTATATCTGAATTTGGTCCAAAGTTAATTGTTGCTAATATACATAAACTGAAATTATATGTATTATGTGACTTATTTGATCAGTGAATTTCCAACAAGAGTGTCAGAGACACACCATTGGGTCTGCTTAATTAGAGATATTCATATGCTTTTTCAAATATCGTAATATGCATCGCAATTGATTTTGAGACTGTTTATTTTGACACCCGCTCAGAAGAAAAATTATCTAGCAACCATGTCTCATACTTAAAATTTCCAAGCACCCTGGGTTCTTTTCAGAGTGTGTATGTTTTCTTGACCTTAAAATAAACTCATTCTTCCCCATCTCTCTGAAATTAGATTGTCTACTTATCCTAAATGTTAATCACAATAAGTGATGTGATATTTAAATTTCTAACTTGATGGAGACATAGTGACTAGACTTTGATTTATTCAATCATATGGATTTTGTACTTTTTTGTTTTTTTCTGGGAAATTGTGACCCTCCATTGGATTCATTTCTAACCTACATGCTAATTTCTCTTGTGCAGTTTCCACTGCTTTCAAAGTGTGGCAGATTACAAACACTAGCAGCTGAAGCCCGCCAGTCAAATAAGGACAAGCTGGAACTTCATGATTTTCCTTGGGGTGTTGAGGCTTTTGAGATCTGTGCCAAGTTCTGCTATGGAATGTCAATCACTCTAAGTGCATTGAACATAGTGGCAATTCGATGTGCTGCTGAGTATCTTGAAATGACTGAGGACGTAGAAAAGGGAAATCTGATAGTCAAATTAGACGTCTTTCTGAATTCATGCATTTTTCACTGCTGGAAGGATTCTATCACCACATTGAAAACTACTAAGGCATTTATGCCTTGGTCTGAAGATCTCAAGATTGTCAGCCGATGCATTGATGCAATTTCTTCTAAGGCAGTGGTAAGGCCTTCAAAGGTGGATTGGTCATATACTAGAAACCTTCAGGAAAAAGAGAAAGGAACATCCCAGATTTCTGCAAACCCAACATGTGATGGACTTCAGAACCGGAAACATGATCCCGTTCCTAAAGATTGGTGGGTTGAAGACATTGCTGAGCTGGAAATTGATGTTTACTGGAGAGTAATGGTAGCTATTAAGTCCACTGGCAAGATATCTCACAAGGTTATTGGAGAAGCACTACGAGTGTATGCTTTTCGCTGGTTGCCAGGCATGTCAAAAGAGCAGGTTTTAACAGAGTCAAGCAGAGGAATCACTCATAGCTATTCCTCTGACTATGTTGACATTGCTACTAAACATGGACATCTGTTGGAGACTATTGTAAGTTTGCTACCACAAGAGAAGGGTTCAACCTCATGTAGTTGCTTGCTGAAATTGCTCAGGGCAGCGACCATACTAGGTGCCTCACCTTCTTCAAAGATGGAACTTGCTAGACGAGTTGGACTGCAGTTGGAGGAAGCCTCCTTGAATGACCTCCTTATTCCATCTCTCTCTTATTCTAATGAAACTCTATATGATGTGGACCTTGTACAGACAATCTTAGAACACTTTATGACACAGAATCAGAGCCCTCCTACCAGCCCCTGCACAACACAAGCATACGAGAAAAGGCGAACGCGATCTGCTGAAAATCTTGATTTTGTTGAGAGCAGGAGATCAACAGCTGCAACACACAGTGCAAAGTTGAAGGTGGCAAAACTCGTGGATGCATATTTGATAGAGATAGCTCGAGATGCAAATCTACCCATTTCAAAATTTGTAGCTCTTGCAGAGGCTATACCAGATTTTGCACGTCCTGTACATGATGATTTGTACAGAGCAATTGATATATACCTCCAGGTACCTTGATAAATTTTATATTTCTTCAATTTGAAATTTGGAGGTCCGGCTCCTTTTATAGTATTATAGCAATATTATTACACATTAATTTGTGCTTGACTTCCATTCTTGCAAATTGTTGTGGTGAACGAATTTTGTAGGAACATCCTGGATTGATTAAATCTGAGAGGAAAAGGATTTGCCGTCCTCTGGATTGCAAGAAGCTGTCGATTGAGGCTTGCATGCATGCTGCTCAAAATGAACGTCTACCACTACGTGTTGTAGTTCAGGTGCTTTTCTTTGAGCAGGTAAGAGCTGCCATGGCAGGGGGTCTTGGAGTAAATGAATTACCAAACAATATTAAAGCCTTGATATCAGCTCCAGAAGGTGATTCTCATGATGTAGCACAATCAAGCTCATATGATGATGGATGGGACACACTGCAGCAAAATGTCAAGTCCCTGAAAGGGGATCTAGCAAAGATGAAAATGCAGCTGACAGAGGCAGACAAAGAACGGCATGATCTACGGCAAGAAATTGCAAAAAGCTCAAAGTCAAAGGCTCTTCGTGCTTTCCCCTCTAAGCCAAGAAAGATTTTCGGTAAACTATGGTCAAGTAACAAGAGTAGTGTTGGTGAAAAGCTTTGAGAATACGGTACCATTGAAGACTTTCCAGCTTTTGCAAACTTGTGTGTGCTGCTGGTTGTTGTGACGTGTGAATGAGATATGTAACTGGACGTTTCTTCCATGCTCACATGTTGTCACATGTCTAATGTTTTTGAGATGTGACCAAGAGGAAAGACGGAGAGATCTCCATAAGATTAAAAATCCATCATGTGTTTACAACTACCACAAATGCTCCCAGGCATAAGTGAGCAGGTTTGGTCATGCACTGGCTCTCTGATGTTATTCAGAAAATGATCAGATGCAATGCTCTGCGAAACATCATGCCAGTAATGTATTTTGAGTGGAATTATATCAAGAGAGATTGGTAACATTAAGAGTTATCTAACATTCATAGCCTTTATTGAGTAGGAATGGTTCGTGGCATATTGGAACATAAAGTCTGTATTGTTGTACTAGTTGTGCACTCAGTCCCCTATATTACCGAGTGACCACGGGAAATCCTGTGTTGAGCACTTGGTAACTTTCAAAAAGTTCTAAAACGTTTGATTTTGAGTGGAAATGGCACTGGGCAGTCGAAGAAATATGGCAGAAAATGTTTTCTCTGTGCACCAAGTGTCTGTTCTTGCCTGCAAAGTGAGCAGGGAAAATGGGACATAAGATTTGAAGCAGAAAGAATTGATCCGCTTGCTGACTGTCACTTTGGAGGTGTCGTTCAATTTCCTGGCCATTTTAGCCACTGGCCCAAGGCAGAAGGTGGAATAATTGCAGCTACAAATATATATAAGAGTATTCATTTGAATGTGAGCGGTTGTCACCTTATTACGACGGCTCAAGAAAATTTTGACTGTAATGTACTAATAAAAATGTGAATATTAGTATAATTTAGGTGCTACTTACAAAGTGCAATGGCAATGATATCAGCAATAATATCCATTAATTGTATTTAATTGTTTTATGAAATATACTGACCAAACTTGTGTGTATTTATAGAACGTATTTTCTGCTTACAATTAAATATGGTATGAGTAGTTTGTTCATGGGAAGTCGGACACATCTTATATTTTGTATTTATTGCCTAATATGAAGATTTTTCGGCATTGCTACATTCAACGTTAATACTTCAAACTCCTTGCCTAGAAGTACCAACTTTATCATGATATTTTGCCCATCTGTATCATGCTATGTTCATATCATTCATTGCTGCAAAAAGAAGGAAAATCAAATTCAAAGTTGTGAAATCAAAGTCGAACTTACATATTCAAAGGTTGCAGAAGTACACATCAGTTGTGGAATTATTACATTATTAACTCAACAACAAAGTTATTTGAGGTATATCTCTATGCTTCTCATAATTATGCTACCATATTATCATTACAATTACAAAAATAAACCAACCAATGCTATGACCATTCCTCAACTTCTACCCAACTATTACATATTTCTGTAGACTTCACATTCAGTAGCCTCTCAATCCTAGTGCCCAACTCGACCATTATTTTAGTTTGTGGGAATCGTTGCATGGGGTATTTGCCAGCCTTCACACTGGACAGATTAATTTGAAAATTCTGATTAGCCGTCTCATTGTTGAGCTCACACTTCAGTACCAACCCCCCCCTAAATTCGTCAACCTGCATGCCAACTTGTGTTGCCAAAAGTTAAAAGGAAAAAATGTAATTAAAGAGAAGTGATTGATTATGGGTGACAATTGCAAGTAATAATGATGTATTGTGCCTTTATCACTATTTAATGTTGACTTAATTGGATTAATGCCCAATTATCAAAATTAGATGCCAATCATTATGGAAACAATGTGCAAGTAATGAAAATTACTAATGAGCTATTATCGAAAGGAAAGATTTGTGAACTTACAACAAATTTAAAACAGATTTGGCATGAATGGGCAATCGATGTGAAACTGTTTGCCTATAATAGCACTACAGAGGCCCATTATATTAGTCAAATGTAGTAGGGAAGATAATATTAAGCAGTAGGTAACGTAGTTTGCAAATTGTAGGTCATTGCAGAAGTTATAATCAATCGCAGAGTTCGCTAGCAGCCTTTGGAGCAGCACTAAATAGACAATCACTTGCAGATACAGATTTCATCTGCAATAACCCAGAAGTGCACCACATACTCCAGCAGGTGGAATGGATGGCATTCTTTAATAGACTTGATGGTCTAATACAATGATGTTATTGCTAGTTTGTCACTAGCTATGTAGAATGCCACGACAGTTTGAGGTTTAATGGTGGACGTTACATAGAAAGCAGTTGTGGAGGTATTCCACAATAGGAAAGCAGTTGTTGAAAAGTAAATTAGACTCCTGAAATGCCAACGAAAGCTTCCTAGATGCTAGTGAAAGGAAATGAATAAAAAGAAAAAATGCTACCAAATCCATGAAACTAGGTAGCTCTGCATGTTATGGGGTACATCACTTATGAAGAAGGCACAACATAGTGCCATCCTACCATGTTAAGCTGGTGAAACATTTGAGACACCAAAGCATTGTCAACAGTCAATATTACTTAATGAAGTCACTCCAGAGAATGGATACAGAAGTCCAATCATGAAGAGAAGCAGTTGTAGGGCACCATGGATTGATTAAATCACGGGTTGTGGATGCCTTGCAAAGAAAACAACCATATTTCCCATGGGACATGTTTGCCAACAATCCTGAAGCAACTACAGCATCGACGCCACTTATTGAAGAACCACCACATGCTTCAAAACCAACAGATGAAGAGTCCTTGGATACTATAGAGCTTGTAGAACCACCACATGCTTCAAAACCAACAGATGAAGAGTCCTTGGATACTATAGAGCTTGTAGAACCACCACATGCTTCAAAACCAACAGATGAAGAGTCCTTGGATACTATAGAGCTTGTATCAATTGCTACAAAAGTCGTTGAGCCCAATAGTAGCAGAATACAAAGGAGCAGGAAAAGATCTCCTTAGCCCACTTAGAAACCAAAATTTAAAAAAATATGTAGGGTTAAAAAGGAAAATCCCTTGGCCCAAGTTGAGAAGCCAATTGACATTCCTGTCTCCTCAACAAAAGGAGCCTGCCACCCTCGCCAAGGGTTCCAATCGTTGAAGAAAAATAATATCATAGAAGAACCAGTAGCTATGTTGTTGAGTAGATGCTAAGGAGGATAAGGAGATGGTTTAAGAAGTGGAAAATGATTTCACCACCCACTATGGCTACAAATTTAGTAGAATTTTTCATGAATTGCGCAGGGAAACGCAACCAACTGGAAGCCAGAAGCAAAATCAGGAGGTGAGGATGTCATTTTGTGCTCAAGCATCACTAGGAATTGCTAAAAAGCTAGAACAGAGATTTGATTTAAACTCAATGGAGTTTAATGAAAATTTAGAAATCTTCATCAATGAAAATATCAAGCTAAAAAAAGAGTTGCTAAAACAAGTGCAAGAAATGATAAAGAAGGATAAGGAGATTGTGAGATCAGCAGATGTATGTGAAAAAATCACCAAGCATGTTGATGAAATATAGGCATGTATAGCACTTGATAGGGCTATGATTTATACATGAATGAACAATGGTACAAATTTAGAGTTTAATGTTGTGTATCTCAAATGAAGACAACTTTTCAAAACTCTTGGAAATTTTTGTGACCTACATTTTGATGTTACTGTGAAGGGAGAAATCTTCTCTGTGAACTTTACTTGAACAATTACATGTTGCAGCAGAGGATGAGCTGGTCACCAAACCCCTGTTGGAAAAGTGACTAAGTTCGGTCTTCTTAATTGTCTTTGTACTTATGTCATTATGTATATCTTACGTAACAAGCAAAAGAAGAAAGAAAAATTATTATTTTCAAGCATGGGTTTCATGCTTCTTTTGATTGGTCAACTAATTTAAGAATGTTTTTCATGTTTTTAGGGTTTGTCATGTCATAAGAATAATTGTCATGCGTCAAGAGAGTCTATATTAATTGTATAAGACCCATTTGGGCAAGTTGTAACATGTAAAATAATTTATTTTTGAGTCTAGAAAGTCAAAAAGACCTCCAAGACCAAGTCGGCCCAAGTGAAGAACAAGTTGGTCTAGAAGAGGCATATTCGACCACATGTGAAGGGTAACATAAAGGAGATGAATTTGATTCATTTGAAGACACTTCTGCGGTGCAATCTCAAGCAAGAAAAAGGAAGACAAGGAAAGCAAAAATCTAGAAGACAAGAAGGAAGACCAAGCAAAGAAGGAGATCTGATTTCTACCTATTTCTAACTACATGTGTGAAGATCCTAGGGTTTTTGTAGTTGTTGTAGGACCGAGAATTGCAGGCCAAAGTTACAGATCAGAAATGAGGGCCGAAATCTTGTTTAGAGTAGACTTTGAAGGAGTTGACTCTTGATGACTTTGGAAGACCTTATCTTTTTTTGAAGGAGATCATTTGGAGGGTTTCCTTGGTGTTTGGAGGAAGTTTGACTTTAGTCTTTGGGTCTCGAACGTTTCATTTTGATCTTATTATATAGGAAGAGGATTGTTTGGGTTTTCTCCAGTTGTGCGGTTTTGCCCTGGCATGGAGCCTATATCTTGTGTTCTTTGTATTTTGTGATTTTTATGTTTTTATAATTGTTTGATGAAGAAGTAAAACAAAATAATGAAATGCCAACTAATATCACAAGTGATTATCAAGTAAGGAAGATCAACATTACTCTACAACTACCTTCATTTTCCAACATGGTTTCAGAGCTAAGGTGAAAAAAAAGGCAGTTTGAAGATCACTCATGTTGGCATAATTGACACCTTTGCAACAAGTACATTCATCAAAGACTCTTTGTTTTGACTTCCAATTTTCTATGAGACACGAAGTAAGGTAGACAGGTCTTCCTCTGCAATATTATTTGAATTTGGTTCAACGAAGGAAGTATACAAGGTTTGTAAGTCTACTTCTGTTCTACAATAAGTTGAATTTGAAGGATTAGAATTTTAGTAATACAAGTATTCTGAGTAAGATCAAAATCCTAAAGAATTAAGGACGATTAGAAGATATGTAAGGTTTGCAAATTCACTACAAATAATGTAAGCATGACAATATGATCGAAGTACCCTTCATCGAAATTAAAGTGAGAAATGACAGAAAGCCATATACTTAAAAGAGTGACAGTGATATGAAGTCATCATAAGATCTGAAGTAATATGATACAAAATATAAAGTTGTTCAAACATGATCCAGACATATACAGGAATGCAACCAAATGCAGACATAAACATAAACACAAAGATGTAGCATAAATAAATCTTCATTCCATTAATATCAAAGAATTGAAATATGCTTACAAACATAATGAAAATAAACTAGCTCGAGTGATGGTCGCTTATCTCTAAGAAGAGATGTGGCAGTTACATGCCTTTGAATTGTGTTACAATGAGGCTCAAGGACCTTTTTATTATTGAACAACAAAGGAAAACCCTAAACAACCAAAACCCTAACCCTATGAGATGGAATACCAGGAGTTTGTGGGCCTTGTTGGGGTTAGTTGGGCAACCAACTTCCCGGGGTCTTAACTTGGTCATATGATCTTTGTTTGGTGTGTACAATGCTTCATTAGAAAGATCTCTCCGACTACTACATAATTTACACTGTGGACCTCAAAAAAACATCATTTAGGGGGTCAAAATAGCTTCGAAAGTTCATGACTTGGAAAACTGCTAAAAATAGTAAATGTTGCTGTAATCAAGGAAACTGATGAAATCCATTGGAGGTCTAGGTGGAATAGGTGGGTGGCCACCAATATCCACTTGGATCAATTCTCCCCCCTTAGGAAGCAATGGTCCCCATTGCGTGCAAAGCCTCTATGAGGTGAGGAAATTTTTGTTGAATCTGGTCACTGGTGAGCCACTTGCCCTGGTGAAGGAATTGGTGTGCTTTGACAACTCGATATAGTTGGATCCTCTGATGGCGAGTGTTCTTGATCTGTGTCCATGATCCTATTAGTTGTGGCATATTCGATACATCTTGGGTTGAGCTTTGTTGGTGTCAGCTACTTAGCAATGTCGAATGTGTCCAACAATGGACGAAAGTATGGTTGCAGCTGGTCCACATTGAACACTGGGTGTAGGGCAAGGAACGATGGAATGCTAAGCTCGAAGGCATTGTCTCCTACAACCTTAGTGATGGTGTAAGGCCCATATCAGAGTGGATGAAACTTGCAGTGGGGCCCAACGAGACGCTCCTTCTGCAAATGTAACCAAACTTTGTTGCCCACCTGGAACTTGTGTGGAACCCGATGTTGATCATGGTGTTGTTTGTACTTAGAATTCTCCCTTTCCAATATGTCATGGACATGTTGGCAGATGTGATAAATGCGTTCAATGAAGTTGTTAGCCTTGTCATCTTTGGACTGGACATGAGTTGAATTTCCCTAAGGAGATGCAAATGGTATGGTAACATCAATAGGACATAGTGGCTGAAATCTCAATCCCACCTGAAAGGGGCTATGGCTAGTTGAGTTGTGGAGAGCCATGTTGTAGTTGTGTTGGACATAGGGGAGGTTGTCTTCCCATGTGTGTGGGTGCTTCAAGTTGTACATTTGTAGGTTGTGCACGATCATCCTGTTGACGACCTCTGTTTGGCCATCAGTTTGGGGGTGAAAGGTCGTGGACTTAGTGAGCTTGGTATCCAACAACGACCAGAGACTTTACTAGAATGCACTTAGGAACCGATTGTCCCGATCTAAGATAAGGGACTATGGGATCTCAAAGTGTACCCATACTCGTTCAAAAAAGAGTTCGGTAGTGGCTTCAGTTGTGATACTCTTCTTGTAGGTCACTAGAATGGCCATCTTAGAGAAGCCGTTGACGACCACGAAAACACGGTTGTTGCCATGTTTGGTAGAAGGAAGGCTCGACATGTAATCCATGGAGATGGATTCCCAGGGCCGGTTAGGAGTAGGAAGCGGAGTATACAAGTCTTGCTTCTTGATTGTAGGTTTGTCAATGGCGTAGGCATTGCAGGATCTGATGTACTTCCCAACATCTTGTCAAAGGTTTAGCCAATAAAAATATTTGGCACTCGTTTGAAGGAACATTGAGGTGTCCTAGGTGACATAAAAGTGTGTCTTAGGAGGTGAAATTTTGGAACTTTCTTACCTTCCAGAAGCATCTGGTATGTGGTGTCGAATTCTGGATCACTCTTGTAAAGATGTGGCCATCCCGAAGTCTTGTGTCCACAAGAGTCGAGAACAATGGTCAACGCCATAACCGGTGGTCGGTTGAGGCAGTTTACAACATTATTGGTGTTTTCCTTCTTGTACTTAATGTTCAAATGGAATTGTTGTAGATATGTGGACCATTTTTTATGGCAATTGTTTTGCAACTTTCCTTGTGTTTGTATGAATTGCAAGTATCGGTGGTCTATGTGGATGATCGTTTCCTTCCACAGAATGTAATGCTTCCATTGTCGGCAGACCTACACAATGGAACATATATCCTTGTAAATAGGTGGGATACTTTAGGACTATATCTGAAAGCACGTCTCACTGTGATAAGCTACCAAATGCCCCTGCTGGGTAAGGACTGCACTAGTAGCATAGTTGGAGGCATATGTCTCAATTTCAAATGGTTGTTGCAGCTCTGGTAATGCGAGCATTGGTGCGGAGTAGAAGCGATGCTTCAACTTGACAAACACCTTTTGTTGGGATTCAAACCAAAATAACTTTGCTTTCGCTCTTCCCTTGGTGACTTGACTCAAAGGCCAAGTGATATGCGAGAATCCCAATGCGACCCTGTGATAAAAATTGGAAAGACCCAAAAATTTGCAGAGCTCTTTTAGAGTGATTGGGGCTAGCCAATCCCAATGAACTTATATCTTGGATGGGTCCACATGCACAACCCGCTCATCAATGATGTAACACAGGTATTGAACCTAGGCCATGCCAAAAGTGCATTTCTCTAAATTGGCACACAATTTGTGTTGTTGCGGGGTCTGGAGGGCCTGTCGAATATGGTGTATGTGCTATTTCCAATTCTGGTTGAAGATCAAGATGTCATCTAGGTACATTAACATGAACGAGTTGGTGAAGGGTTGCGAGATGTCATCCACATTAGAGGAATTTCGAGGTCTAAAATGGACCTTCTAAGAAAAATGTACAACCAAAATAAACTTTGTAAGAACCAATAGGATTCAAAATGATGTTGTCAACCATGGGGGATGATTCACCATTTTTAGAGTAATAAAGTAAAAAGATTAAAAAATAATAAAATAATAAAACTACTTTTTCAACTCGTATTTTCAACTTAATTCCTTAATGTTTTACTCAAATTTCAAGTGAGAGTACTCGTTAGATGCAAAATTTAATTCCTCATCCAAAGAGTGCCCATGTTGCATACTTTCGATGGACCCTGCTACACGAAAAATGAGAAATACATGAAAAACGTGATTGCAATTGTGTTTTTCATGTATCTCTCATTTTTCGTATAATAGAGTTCATCGAAAGTATACAACATGGGTACTCCTTGGATGAAGAATCAAATTATGCATCCAACGAGTGTTCCTACTCGAAATTTGAGTAAACCCATAGGGAGATAAGTTGAAAATACGAGTTGAAAAAATATTTTTTTCTTTTTTCCCTCTAAAATTTGATGATATAATCTAATCTTATTTTATTATTTCCACTATTATTTTATAATTTCCTTAGGAGGCCCATTTTAGACCTCAAAATTCCCCTAATGTCAGCCGCATGAAAGTTGTGAAGGCATTCGTCGACTCGAAAGGCATGACCAGCCATTCGAAAAGGCCCTACTTGGATTTGAAGGTAGTCTTCCACACATCGAAGGGTTCAATTGGTCCCTGGTGATAAACGGACTTCATGTCAATCTTGCTGAAATATTTGGCCCTCTTAGGTTGGTCCAAAAGGTCATCAATATGTGGGATTAGATACATTTTCCAGATAGTGATCTTATTCAGCGCCTGATAGTCAATACAGAGTTGATCTTATTCAGTGCTCGATAGTCAATACAAAGCCTGCATGTCCCGTCCTTCTTATGTACCAACATGATTGGGCTCCCACAGGGTGATGAACTTGGCCTGATGTGCCATTTCTGCGATAGCTCATGAATATGCCTCTTGATTTCATCGTTCTCTAGAACAGAGTGTTGGTAGATTGGTCCATTGGGTAGCAGTGCACTCAGGGTCAAATTGATAGAGTGTTTGACTTGATAGTGTAGAGGTACCCCTGTAGGTGAGGTAAAGATGTCTCTGTACTCCTCCACGACCTTGCCCATCTAATGTTGCCGTGTGGAGGAGCCATGTCTAGAGACTATGGATGTGGCCACAATCTTCCTCTTTTCTATGCGTGAATCATAAGGAAGAAAAATTTCCTAGTTTGGGAAATGATCTTACTGCATTGTTTAGCAGAGATCAAAGAAAGGGCAGTAAGTAGCGCTACCTTTGGTATTTTGTACAATTTTTGACCCAAAGTAATAATAACATAATGAGGTCTAGATTCATACACTGAATGATGCTTCCATAGGTATGGTTGACCTAATAAAACATCACAGACTTTCAGAGGGGCAACATCGCACAATACCTCATCTTTATAGGGCTTCATGCTATAAGGCAAGTGACACTATTGGCTAACACGAAGATCTTGCCCTTGGTGGAGCCACCCAATGGTGTATGGTTGTGGGTGTGACGTTGTTGGCAGCTTCAATCTCTTAATGACCTCAGTTGAGATTAGGTTCTTCTAGCTCCCCTTGTCAACGGTGAATTGCACCGACGAACCCTTTACCCACATCTGCAAGTGGAAGAGGCGCTCCTCCTCCTTTGGATCCTCAGGTTCCACCTTTTGGAGCTTGGTGGTGGCTACCATCGCAATGGGTTCAACGCCAATGATTTTCTTTCCCTTGTTGGTTCCCTTGTCGGGTTTTGGCTCAGAGTCAGAGCACTGATTAGTCTTTGAATCTTTTAGCTCAGTGACCAGTGTCTGCTTCATGTGACATTCATTCGTGTTGTGAGTGGGAGTTTCATGGAACTCACACCACTTGTTGGTGTTCTTCTTTGCCTTTCCATTATTCTTTGTTTGCTGCTTCGAGGAGTTTTCCTTGGGAGTTGCGTCTTGACTCTGCCCTTTGCTTTGCTGCTTGGGGGCATATTTGCTCTACTTTGGGTTTGCAGATCCAAAATCTCGCTTCTTTTGCTTGAAGTTCTACTCAATCTTAGCAAAATATCGGTATGTTGCACCAAGCGAGGAGATGTCCAAGAACTCCATTTCCTCTTGAATGTATTTGTGCAAGCAACTGCAATACTTAAGCACCAAATGTTTATAAGAATCTTTGATACCCAACTTTGTGCACAGGGTATTGAAAAGATTCGTCAACTCATGCACATCTTGATTCCTTTGCTGCTACATCATAATCCATTGTATGTACTTGTCCTCATAGCTCCCCACGAGGTAATATTGTTCCTTGATGACGTCTCAGAAAGAATTCCAAGTGGGTGCAGCTGAAAAAGGTGAGGGTTCTCTCTCATCCCTCTGTTTACAATAGGTTTCCCACAAGTCCTTGACATGGGGGGCGACTTTCAGGAGTGAAAAAGTAATATTTTCCCAATTGGAAAAATCATGAACCGAAAAATATCCTTTGAACATAGTCAACCATCTATCTACGACGTCTGCATCTACCTGGCCTTTAAATATGGGAATGTCAAAGTTGACTTGTACCTTGGAGGGAGTGGCACCTCCAGAGTGGTTGTCAGATGAAGATGTGTCGCCTGTGGGTATCGGCAGGAGGATCTGGGCAAAGTTATCCATCATTGTGTTCCTTTGTCACTTGTGGGCTTCTTCGAGCAATACTTTGAAAGGATCTCCTACTCCCTCATCTTTTTTTGGTTCCGCCATTGAAGGCTGTTGGGGTTTGTGAGGTTGGTCTTGCGAAGGTTCAACCAGTTCGAGCCCTAACTCCTTATACCCCTACCTCGTTGGGGACATGTAAAGAAAAATAGAGAAAGAGAATACCGCTCTGATACAACTAATCCAGACTTATACATGAATGCAACAAAATAAAAACATAAACATAAATAAAGAGATGCAGCGAAAATAAATCTTGATTCCATTCAAAGAATTGAAAGATGCTTACATACAAAATGGAAATAAACTAGCTCGGGCGATGGTAGCTTATCTCTGAGAAGAGATGTGGTGGCTACATGCATCTAAATTGTGTTACGATGAGGTTCAAGGGCCTTTTTATTATTCAACAACAAAGGGAAATCCTAAACAACCAAAACCCTAACCCTAGGAGACAAAACACCAAGAGTTTGTGGGCCCTGTTGGGATTAGTTGGGCAAACAACTTCCTAGGGTAGTAACTTGGTCATATGATCTTTGCTTGGCGTGTACGATACCTCATTAGAAATATCTCTTTGAATACAATAAGATTTGTGGCAAGCCCCTACCTATAACTACGGGACAGTTGCAGACCTCAAAAGAAATGTCATTTAGGGGGTCAAAACAGCTTCGAAAGTTCAGGACCCAGAAAACTGCTAAAAATAGTAAATGATACTTGTTATTGCTCAAACTAGCAGGGGGTCCTAGAGGGGCACTTGCTAGGTCAAGAGGAATAATGAAGCTAAAGCCCACTGTCACCACAGCTAAAGCTTCCTACTCTTTACAAACTTTCACTGATGGGAGGAGACCCGATATACAGAGAATCACTTATAAAGGATATATCAATTAAGATGGATGTGAAGTGATCTCGATAACCCTTTCTTAGGAGAGACTCAAGAGTGGGATTTGCTTGCTTCTTAAGCAAGGTACAAGATTCTTTAGGATAGGGGAGTAGGGATTTAAGGGCTTGGCTTAAGGAATGTGACTTGTAAAGGAGCTTCCTAAACCTTGAAACCCTTGTGGAACTTGGTTTCCCAAGTGGCTTTTGAAGAGTTGACTTTGATAAGATATGGGACCACAAGAGATCAAGTGGACCCAGGTTAGGTCAAGGGGATAGGATTTAGCAACCAATGATATGCTTGACCTAATTAGGGAGGGGAAAGGGATCAATGAATGAATTTTCAATTAAAGGCAATACAAGGATCCTAGTGAGGTTTCTAGCCTAAGGGAAACCAAGGATAAGAATTGGTCTTCGAGCTAGATCTTGTGGTATCTCAAGATCCCACCATTGGAATCTCATGAAATTTGGAGGGTTGCTTGAGGACACACCACCATAGTTGTGGACCAAAAATCAAAGAATTTGGATGGATAAATTGTGAGTTATTTGATGCCCTAGGTGAGCAATGGGGCTAGACCTAAAAAGAATAAGAGAAGGTGAAGAAAAATAAGTTTTAGGGTGATCACCTTTGGTAAACCAGTGCCTAATCCTTTGGGGAGATTGGAGTCAAGAATGATTATGAATTCGGATTTGATTTTCTTGGTCAATGAGGCCTTAAAGGCAACTTCACCTAGCACTAGTGCAAAAGAAAACTACTTCAAAGACTTTATATTTTGTTTTGAAAAATAGATGGCTTATCAAGATAAATGTCAACCATGAAATATCCCTAGGAACATTCACTCATCATACATGAAGCAGCACTATCTAGAAACAAAATTTCCACAACTTTGCAATAATAGATGCCCTAGAATAGCGAAATCCCAACAACAATGTATGTGACAAAAATAGAGTAAAGAATAGCATTAAAATTGCACTCACATGTATTAGAGCATATCCAACCATAAAAAACTTGCCAGACAAGAAGCTCCAAGAGAAGAGAAAATGATCCAAATATCAAAATTCATTCCATGCTCCAAACTTTTGTCCACCAAGAAGGATAGTGAAGTTCTCTAAAGAGATACAAGTCCAAACAAGTGATGATGATAAAATGAATTCACATCACTTGTATTTATACACTTCTAATGAGTTTTATTTAGCTAATTAGGCCTACATTAGCCCCTACAATAAAATAATGTGCAAAATAACTAAATTTTGGTGACAAGCCCACCAAACTAGCTCATAAACAAAAGAATAAGCCTCTCAAGAGGTTGAATAATGAATAGTGCGTGGCATTGGGCCCTAAAGGAAGCCTAATGGATTCCATATGTTCCATAATGTGAAGTTGAACTCCAAAAAACAATGGAAAAGGGGTTGGCCCCTTGTAATAACCTGTGGTGCTCCAAATGACATGTGGGGGCACACAATGCTGATTTTTGGTAGCATTGGATGTGATATAAGTCTCAAAATTTGCAGGGAGGCTTAGACACATGGATTCTCCAATACCCAGAAATCATTTTTGGAAATTCTACCTCGAGACAGCCTTATCAAAATAATTAATTATTTTTAATGGGACCCTAAGTCTAAACTTAGGGAATTAAAATAATTATGGGTATTAATATAAACTGTGGGTGTAACTTCTAGAAGAAGATGAGGATCAAGCCAAAATGATCTAAGCCATTGATTAGAAGTTAATATGGGTCATTGGTTTTCCAACAGAAAGATATAAGAAGAGGCTTGAGAGGCACTTGGAGAACACACATCGAGTGAAGATCAAAAAATCGATTTTATGAAGCAAAGTAGTTGTCGGAAACAATTTCGAAGTGATATTTTGTAAAGAGAGGGGTAGGGATAGTATCTTGGGAGGATTATTTTCCTGGGCCAGAGAGTACAAGGCAGAGAGGATATAACAATGTCCAGATAGAAGCTAATGCTGGCCCTTGCAGTGTTGACGCAGAGCCGTGAGGGAGATCGAATTTCCTACTAAGGAAATCGAGTTTTAGAAGCCGAGAGCTGGGGTGTGAGATTGGAAGGCTAGAAATCAAAGTTTTTGGGCAGCAGAGGATTCGAAGGAGGAGTAGTGTAGTCCCCAACAGAGGTGATGCATAGACTACGTAGGGTTGACGCAGTGTTGCGCAGAAGCTGATGCAAAAGGGACACAAAGCCTTTTTCTAGCGAGATCAAGGTCAGATTCTTCCAGTGACAGCGTGAGAAAATCTCACTACTTGTTTTGTCCATTTTCTCTCTATATAGGATAGCTAGTTGGGCATCCAACGAATTGTACTCAAAATTACTACTGCATAATAATAAAACCCTCAGTTATTGCAATGGTTTTCCCGCATTAGGTTTTTCCGGGGACATTTGTTCAAAAATAATTGTGTAGATGTGTGTGTGTGTTGTATCTCTTTCCTGTTCAGTTTCTTATTTCTGCTTATAATTTAAATGGTGTAGACTACAATGTATTAGTTTCGCTATTACTGTAGGAAACAATAAGTAACTTGATTCAGTAATAAATAAGTAGGAGAAACTTAATCAGTTGTTGTAGTAGAAATTTGGGCCTCCAAATTTTCACATGCAAGTGTCCTCATGGGTCTCCAAAGAAATATAAGACACCTGTAGATCACCTACGAGGGCTAGGATTATGGTATAGGTGAAACCACATCATCGTGTGAGTCCTGGATCATTTGCCAAGTGTATGGTGCAACTTTGGGGCCAATTGGACATGATGGATTAAGTGCATCTTCCTCGTCCAATGAGTGAACCACGAGCAATCTCTAAATGGTTTTGGGGATCCATGGAGTTTTTTCTGTTGTTGTGGGTGCTCATGGCTCTCTACACACACCCTACATGTGCCAATGTAGCCCTATGGGCTCAAGACCCTGTATAAGGAGACCAAACCCAAATGGAAACCACCTTAATCCTACATAAGACCCAATGTGTTCTCATGCCTTTCAGCACACCAAGTTATTAAAGAAATCAAGTAAAAGAGTTTATAAAACATGGATAACAAGTGAGCACTTCATAATGGCAAGCTCTTCCATAGTGAGCTTTGGCATGTGCTAATGTATCCCGACTCCAATTAGGGTTAACTAGGCATCCTATTAGGTGGTTTCGACCTCTAAAGCAGGCAATATGTTCATGGTATATCCTTCAAATGGTGGTGGCATGTGGCATAATGATGGAATGGAGTAGGGAATGAAAGGGGGCAATCTGGATCACATGCCATGGTACATGGGTAGCCAATAAAAGGGAAGCCCACACTTGGGTAAATAATTTGTAGGAGGGAGCAATCGTGGTGCATGAGTTACCCCAGCCTTGATTTTTCCACCCTTCTTCATATGTCTTTTGCCTTTTTATGATTTTGTTTGGTTAACTACTCAGGGCTCTCGGTAATGAAAACATGATGCGTAAAGTATAGCAGTGGATACTCCCTTATAAGGTGGGGCAGTTCATCGCCCACCAGGGGTTGGGACAATCATGGGTTCTTGAATGATGAAGGAGGCTCATCAAGGGTCATGTAGGAACCAGGGTGATGACCATGGAATGGGGTAGTGTTCATGTCATGGATTTTTCCCACGTGTTAAATGCTTTGGTCCCGACCATCTTTTGCATTTTGTGGTACAATTTCCTATTTATTGTGGCCAATTATTCTTTTTCTTTTTCTTTTATCTGCATCAACCTTCGGCCATCATTCCAAGCCTGACCTAAGATGTGGGGCAAGGGAAGGGGGTGGATGGCCCTATGTGGACCTAGTGAAGGAATGTGGACCCAAGTGGGAGGAGAGATGATTAGGGGTGTAATGAGCAGAAGGGGAGTAATATATGTGAATTGGGGAGCGATACCATGCAACCAAAATTAGGGTTTCCCGTGTAGTACCATCCCTAAAACCAATAGGTCAGTAAAATAGATCCCACGGAACTAGGGTGTAAGGTTAGCATCCCAAAAGAGACCTAGGGGACAAGAACATAGAGCTAGACCACTCTTTCTGCCGAAACCCCCATCAATCCATGCACAAATTTTCCATGATAAATAAACTAGAATACTCAATTACCAAATAACAAGGCATACCTTTAGGTTTGGGAGGCCCACCTTCAAACATATCATCATGAAAGATGGGCGAGGGACCACATGGTTGGCTCAGGTGGCGGAAATGGCACATCGAGCTAGTTGGTGGCTGTGAGGGGCTACTAGTTGTTGGTTGAGGACCATCATGGAAAACAAATTTCTCCTAGGGATATTGCCTACAAAATGGTGGGTAACATTGCTATAATCAAGGAAACTGATGAAACTGACTGGAGGTCTAGGTGGAATAGGCAGGTGACCACCAATATCAACCTGGATCAAAACAAGGCATAACTCGACTATAGTATGAGCTACACCATTGATGATACACTCTTTAAGACTATCAAGAAGATATTTTTCAAAAAAGATCCAGTCCAAACTAACCATTTCCCGGTCAAATCTAGCCGTTGTCAATATAGCCATGGAATATAGCTATTGGATGTTCTGCTCTATCTATTTAATATGCAAAGTGAGATATATTCATTCAACTTGTCTTGACGATGAACCACACTGGTTGGTTCGAAACGCGTCAAAAAATGAAATACCATGTGATTTATGTCGAAAAATATATCGTAAACTTGATATGGATCACAGAAGCCTCAATTCAACAAAGGATCAAGTTCTCAAAGAGTAAGTTGGGTTTTGTAATCTAATCATACTCGTGGAGGAGTTGTTCTTGATCAAGGAACCTCGTAGAAATATAATCCTTATGGAGGTCAAGTAGGCCTAGTAGGGCTACAAGAATAAGACAAAGACAAGTGCATCTCATCAAGTGAAAGAACAATATGAGGCAACCAAATTCTACAGGAGCAATCTGAAGTGGAGAAAAGGTCAAGTTTGGGTCTCTTTCTTGTGATCTAATTTGCCAAGGTAAGAAGAATACTAGCCAAGACTACAAGGAGATGTTTGGGCATGGTTTTGGTGTATATCTCTTTGAAATATAGGGCCGCGGAAGTATGTTACCTCAAGAGAAAGGTTGAACTCTGTTATAACAACTTGTAGAGGGTTGAAAACCCTGTTTCTGAGGGTTGAAGGCTAAGAGACATTGTTGAAGGGAAGACGCAGTTGTTGAGAGACTAGCGCAGTGATATGAGAGAAGGTTATGCCAGTATTTAGGAGGTTGAATAGTCTAAATTAAGGCATATTAGGAACCCTATGAATAAGGCAAATTACCTCAAGTTAGTTGATGACATCTTGAATAGGCATGTGTTTATCTCTTTGCGATTGATGAATGCTAGGTGTTGTAGTCGAGTTCGGACATAATTTGTTTAGCATTTTAAACACTGTTAGGAGAGGTTGGAATTTGGAGATTCAAGAATTGATATTTGAAGGACATTTGGCCAAAGTCTAGAGAGCTAGTTCTTAACAAAAGAATGAGGATTCTCACAATCAAGAAGGAATGAAACTTTTGTGTATTTTCAAGTTGAAAGGAGGACCTATTTTGGAGGATGAGTTGTCTCATAGGATTTCAAAAACAAGGTCACATCTCTCTGTGGCAACTACATAGGAAGAAGGTCCTTTGGTGAGTAATTTCTGTTATGTTTTCCAGGTACAAGAAAGCCCTAGACAAGGTTGAATGTTGCACGCTCAAGATTCTTTTAGAGGATAAACTTGAAGGAGCTCTATGTACAGTGAGTGCAAGAATTGGCTCACTATTATGTGGGCAGATCTGTGAAAATCCTAAGGAAATTGAAGCAATGGATATTCACTATCAAGTGGGTTGTGCTTGAAAGACCTTATGATAGTAATCTTGGGGAATCTAAGTCACTATTGAAAGGAAATTTGATTGGTTCCCTAAGGATTGTGAATTTGAAGCAACAATAGGACAATTAGAGGGCTAAGGACGATCATCTAAGAGGTAGCTACAGGAATGACAAGAAGGTTTATTTGAAGACCCTGGAAGCTGCCTATTTTGGAAAAGATGAGAATAACAACTAGAGGGCAGAATTATTTGTGACTATGGAGCTTTTTTCATTGATAAATTTTGATTGTGAAGGTCAACCAAGTTGTGTTCAAAACAATGGATTGGATAACCTTGTCATAATCAATTTTTTGAAGAAATTGTGTGATGGACTATCTTCAAGGAAGAAAGCAGTGTAGGAAGTAGGGTTGGACATTGCTGAGGATGTTTTAGGTGAAGACCTCAAGTATGGGATAATGATCTATTAGGAGGCATATTTGGAGCCCTAGGAATTGCAAGATGAGCAATCTTAGTGATAAGAGGGTTGGTTGAGGAAGCTAAAATTATGACTAGTAGGCGATGTAAGGGAAGTATGACTACTTCAAACACAAGCTAAGGCTTGTTGATGAATTCTTCCTAGTTGAGAGGGAGTAAGCATGGATTTCTCCTCTTAGGTTGAGAAGGAGTAAGGTTGGACACTAGTTCTCCTTGTGTCATGTACTAGGCAAGGACTAATAATGGTAAGTCTAGTGCATACATCATAAACATGGAGAATGATGATTTGAATTGGCATGGTTCTCCATGTGTCAGGTACTGTGACGGATTATGAATGTTATCCTAAGTGAATTACATGGACATGGATAAGGAGAATGGTGGATTGGATAAGCATCTTGGACGAACATTCTTGAGTCATGTACTATGATAGATTAAGATGGAGATCCTAAGTCAAGTACATGGATTGGATAAGAATGGTCTGATGGACAGACATTTCCTTGAGGGAAATGGTCTGGTGAAAGATATACTCTGGATATCCTAGTTGGAGTATGTACCTCGATGAGGCCGTGTGGTTTCCCATGGAATTCCTCCCAACATTGTGCTCTGATATTGTGAGAAACAATGTTGGCTATGATGATATTTAATAGGGAGTGTTGGAAAAGTAACTAGGTTCGGTCTTCATAATTGTCTTTGTACTCGTGCCATTATGTATATCTTATGTAACAAGCAAAAGAAGAAAGAAAATTTATTATTTTCAAGCATGAGTTTCATGCTTCTTTTGATTGGTCAACTAGGTTAAGCATGTTCTTCATGCTTCTAGGGTTTGTCATGTCATAAGAATAACTGTCACGAGTCAAGAGATTTAATATTAATTGTATAAGACCCATTTTTGCAAGTTGTAACATGTAAAAGACTTTATTTTTTCAGTCTAGAAAGTCAAGAAGACTTCCAAGACCAAGTTGGTCCAAGTCAAGAACAAGTCAGCCGAGAAGAGGCCTATTCGACCATATGTGAAGGTATATAAAGGAGATGAATTTGATTAATTTGAAGACACCTCTGCAGTTCGATCTCAAGCAAGAAAAAGGAAGACAAGGAGAGTGAAAACCTAGAAGACAAGAAGGAAGACCAAGTGAAGAAGGAGATATGATTTCTACCTATTTTCATCCACACATTCGAAGATCGTAGGGTTTCTACATTTTTTGAAGGACTAAGAATTGCAGACCAAAGTTGAAAATATGAAGTGAGGGTCAAAATATTGTTTAGAGTAGATTTTGAAGGAGTTAACTCTCGTTGATTTTGGAAGACCCTGTCTTGTTTTGAAGGACATCATTTGGATGGATGACTTGGTGCTTGGAGGAAGTTTGACTTTAGTCTTTGGTTCTTGGAGATATCATTTTGATTTGATTCTATAAGAAGAGGATTGTTTGGGTTTTACCCAATTGTGGGGTTTTGCCTAGTTGTGGAGCCTATATATTGTGTTCTTTGTGTTTTGTGATATTCATGCTTTTTATAATTGCTTGATGAAGAACTACAATAAAATAATAAAATACCAACTAATATCACAAATGATTATCAAGTAAGGATAATCAACATTAAACTACAACTACTTTGATTTTCGAACAACCCCTATGTTGGGGATGTGCAACTCAGAGCATTTATGTCTTAGTTGTAGAATGGAATTACAAGGTTCAAGGCTACATAATGGTATGAGGCTAAGGAAATGAGAGCATGATTAAAAATAATGGGTGAAGGGGCCAAACCAAGTGAGGTCTAGAAAAATCATGTTCAGTTAATAGTAAACCAATTTCCAACCCAGTTCTAGAGAAAATACAAATAGATGTTGCAATAGAATGCAACAAACTCATCAACACCTCTAGGAATGAAGTATTGAGGAAGTGTAGAGATGAGGTGGCAAACACTAATAGAGGAGTTACAACAAAGAGTCACAGGCACAACTAGAGCTTGGAACAATGCTCCACAGAGGTGGTTATATCTTGATGGCTATAGGAGGTTCACCTTCATTTAGATGTGAATGGAATTTAGGTTTCACGTCCTGCTACACCCCATTCCATAGTTTAGGTGGTCAATAGATCTTGACATAGATATTGAGAAGGTAAGATGGAAAGAAACCATCAAGTTCTTAGTTTGTCAACCAAAGGAAAATGAAACATACAACATAGCCTATATCTTCAAATTAAATGGCTTGCTACATAAAAAGCTACAGAAGAATAAATAACTCTATAAGCATAGATAATACTCTATTCACCAAGAATAGGTAGCATTCCGCTATCCCTCTCGGGTTCAACAATAATAGTAATAGGAGAGTCATCATCAACAACAATAGCAAATGCAGGGTGAACGACAATACCAAAAAAAAGAAAATTAATCAACAACAACAAAGGAAGAAACATAACCAAGTGGGATGGATGGCATTCTTTAATAGACTTAGTGTTCTAATACAGTGATGTGATTGCTATAGAGTTTTCTCACTAGCTATGTAGAAATGACATGATCGTTCGAGGTTTAATGGTGGAGGTTACATAAGAAACAATTGTGGAGATATTCCACAATAGGAAAGTAGTGGTCACACACACAACACACGTATATATAATGATGATGGAATTTGTTACTATGGATTGAAGGGAGGGTTCCCTTCAATCAAATTTTGTATTTCATTTTTTGGAGTTGAAATGAATTTCTCCTTATTTAATGGCCTTTTACACATTTTCAATTGATGCCCAATAATGATGAGTGGTCTCTTGCCTTGGTTAATTGTTACTATCCTAGTAGATCCATTGTTGAATATGCAATCAACCTCATATGGCCCTATCCACTTTTATGAGTTTCTTATCAAGTAATTGAAAATGGAGTCATAAAGGAGTGCCCTATCTATAGCTTGAAATTGTTTAGCCCTAATAATTTTGTCATGCCATTGAATTCATTGTTGTTGGACTATATTTGTGTGAAATAGAGCTTGTTGAATCTCATCTAGAGCATTAATTTATTGAATCATTTCCTTTTATGTTTAAAAAAAAATCAAGTCCCACTACAATGCTCTTCTAAAAGTATTTATTTCAAATTCTATTAGCAGAAATACAAATTTTCCACACACTAGCTCATAAGCTAATAAACCATTCGTTCTCTTGCATGTTGGATTGTATGCCCAAGTTCCTTTTGTTGCATTCTATTTGCCCAATCCTTCTTGTAGATCTACACTCTATTGTTGAATATATTTCTAGTTGTCTATTAGTTACCTTAGATTTCCCATTTGTTTGTGGGTGTGTTTGATGTTATGTTGATGACGTGGCTCTTGAATTAGCTAGGATATAAATTATGAACCTTGCTCTATTATTATTTCTCTTGGAACATCAAATATTATGAATATGTTCCCATATAAAAAATATGCACCTTTGTCATGTTTGGTATTTGACTGTGCTTTGACCTCTATCCATTTGGTAAGTATGTACAAACAAGATTTTAATGCTTTTGATTTGATGGGGGTCTACAGGTACAACAAAATATAAATCCCATTTGTCAAATGGTTCTAATTAGATCTAGGTCTGCAAAGGAATTTTGACAACATGAGTGGGTCTATCCATTCTTTGGTTTTCATTACACTAGTCGACATATTCTCTTGCATACTTATGAAGAGTTGGCCATTAGTATCCTGCTTGTAAAATGTTTAGAGTTATTCTTTTGGTTAGAAAATGTCCTCCATTAAGCTCATCATGACATGTAAAAAGCACATCATAGATTTCATATTCTCAGACATAATGATGGAATACATAATCAAGTCCTATTTTTCTAAAAGAAAAAAAGATGAGTTCATGTAAACAAGGCTAGAAGAGTTAATATATCTAGGCAAGAATAACCCAAAGATTCTCTGGTATGAACTTCAACCAAGGAAGAAGCAAATTGAAAATAATATTGCAGCCAAGTAATGGTTTGAATATGCAAGACAACTTTATGAGAAAGAATCATAGATTGAGCCTCCCCCCCAAGATCAACACAACTACAAAGCTCTCCATGTTATAGGAGGTGGAGATTGGAATTAAGAAGTTGAAAACAAGAAAGACAAGGGACTTGGCTGAACTTCAAGTAGAGTATCTAAACTTGGGAATGAACACTCTTGCACCGAACATCATGGAAATATTCAACAACAAAATTTAGCAAGGATTCCCAAGAGACTAGATAACTAGCCTAGCAATACCCCTTTTTAAAAGTGGAGACATTAATAACATTAGAAATAATAGGAGGGGGGTGAATCAATATTTCTTTTCAATTTTTATTTTTACCAGTTAAGATCACTTATAATTAGAACACAAAATGAACAATTATAGAATAATAATTTTATTAATCAATGACGAGGACTCCAATCCTCTTTACAATAAATCGTGTAATAAATAACTAGGGCTCCAACCCTAGATGAAGACACCAATCTCCAATCCACCATGCTCCAACCTATATTTTTCCAAGCACCAACTTGGACTTCATGAGGCTCTAACCATATCTTCCCAAGGCACCAACCTTGTCTCTATGAGGCTCCAACCCTCTCACTGGTACAGGCTCCAACCTGGTCTTCTTGAGGACTCCTATCCTCTATGGCTCCAACCCAGGATTTCAATTCGTCATGATAAGTTTAATGATTATTCACGACTCCCAATATCTTTTGCAACAAGCCCTGACAATATCTTCACCTTCAACACTGCCTTTAATCGACCTTCAATGCACTTACATCTTCAATGACAACTTTGTCTTCTTAGAAGGTGTCACCATAGCTCCTCATGTTACCCAAACAATTTCTCCACGGTTACCTCATCATCACTTCAGCAATGCATCATGGTCTCTAATAATGTCTTCAATATGCTTCTTGATGATTCTTCAAGGTATGCTCAAGATCAGCTCCAACTGCTTTTTAAGATATACTAGATTTCAAGATCAAATTCTATTATGTTTCCAATTCCTTTCAATGGAACTTCAATGTCAGATCCAAATCTTCAATAATTTGTCCAAGTTGTGTACCAAAAACTCTCCAAGGGTGTCTTCAATATTGTCATTGACTACTTCAATAGATATCCAATGGCTCACTTGAAATCTGCTTCAACTATGCTACAAAATCTACCCTCAAAACTATTCCTTCAAAGATGGTACCCAAAAACTCCTTATTCCTCCATAGGTGATTGTAGAACTAATTCGAGCTCCTATAGGTGATTTACTATACTCAAGGTTTAGGATTGTCTGCAATTATAAACATTGCACCAAGATACACTTACAGGTCTGAGCTTCACAATTGTCACTGTAATCATTGGTCTTAGGTCAAGGTATTGTAATCCTCATAGGTCTTCAAACTGTAGTATAGTCTGAGGGTCACAGGTCTTTACTGTAGAATAGTATGAAGGTAGGCCTCCCCCATAGGCGGCTACCATAGTTCAATATGATTGTCTTCTTAAGCTACAAGTCTGAGCTTAAGCTTAAGCCTCTTCTACAACTCCGTCTGCACTAAAGAAGATCATTGTTTTGCACTTATTCTTAGTCTGAGATATGTGATTAGGTGTGAGGTAAGGTAGTTTGAATATCTCAACAGGTTTGTGGCAACAAATCTGAGTTTTTTTAGAAGACTTCCCAAACGATAAACCATGGGATTGTTCACTTATGTGAGGTGTGTAACTCCAGGTCTGAAGGTTGTAGGATAGTTTGAGAGTATCAAAACAAGTCTTCCATAGAACTTATCATTTCTCACTACACCTTGTCCACCACAGGTTTGAGGTATGTAACAGTTATGTAGTTCGAGCTCTCCACAAATACAATCCACTTGCTAACAATTCACTATTTGCTGTCCTCAAGGTGTCTAAGCCTCCAAAAGATACCTTAAGAGAAGTATGCCCAAAACAATAGAACTTCAAGTCTTCCTTGGCCTTATTCCTGTCTTTTATGCCACTTCTAAAGTCTTCACCAAGCTATTGAATGAAATGACGAGTTTCAATTGACATTTATACATGTTTTGAGACCTTTCAATGAACATACATGTCCCTAGGCCAAGGAACATGAACCTACAAGTCGGCTTAGGTCGACTATGATAAAATATATTATATTTCATCTTAAAAAATCATTTTCTGTCGATCTATGTGGAGTTAGAGGGTGAGTATGGGCTCGCTGGAAAGCTACTGACCTCATCTACAATCCTATGCCAATTCCACCCTTAGATAAGGTCATTTTATCATCAATAAAATAATATTTTGTGAAATTGTCATCATGGAAGCCTTTAATATTTTATTTCTTTGGCATTCAAGGTAAAGGCTCCTTCTTTAAGGCCTCATTCAACAAGGCTTAGGGTGCCATTTCAATATGTCTTCATGGGAATATTCAATCAAGGTTAAGCCTTAGGGCATCCTATTTTCCAATCATTTATCATGCATCATTATCACATAAGGACAAGGGCGTATTACATGTATGTGCCTGGAAGAAGAATTTTATGGTAAGGGATTCTCCATTCATCATCATGCACTATTAGATCATTCAAGATATATCATAGGAATCTAGGGCTTCATTTTTCATCATTATATATGGATATAAATGTATCTAGGGAATATATGCATCACGTGACTTGAACATCTTCATGCTTAAGGTTTTCTCCTAAGGTTTGCATGAGGTTAGGGAAACATCACAAAAGGGTTATTCATGCATCACAAGAATATGTGCCATCTCCAACAATTCCATATTGACATCAATGACAACTTTGACCAATAGTCTCCCCCTTTATCATTGATAGAAATGTTCTTTCCCTTTCAACAATTTCTCCCCCTTTGACATCAATGGCAAATGGGGTGCCCAAGTGCTCCCCCTATCAAGTTTCTTCTTTACATGTTGCTCCATCGTATTTTCTTCATTAAATATAGTTATCCATGATAGATATGTTGCTCCCCCTTGTCATGGTACTCCTTCTGGCAATGTGGTACATGATAGATGTGTTTGCATTTCTTCATGTGATGAACCAATTGCCCTTGCCTGCATAAACTCCTCTAGCTCTTTTTTCTGCTCAAGACAAGAAAGATTGTTGCATTGTGATCAGGTGGAAGACATATTCAACAATGGATGCGTAGTG
Source organism: Pinus taeda (assembly GCA_000404065.3). Lineage (NCBI taxonomy): Eukaryota > Viridiplantae > Streptophyta > Pinopsida > Pinales > Pinaceae > Pinus > Pinus taeda. The sequence goes on from APFE031249147.1 coordinate 185,134, forward strand.
AAGACACAATATCATGACTCTCTTTAATGGAATTACTCCCGAGAGGTCATCTATCAAGAGATGATTATCCATGTGTGACTCATCAAGGATTTCATATGGCTCTTCATGGATAGATTTTGCAATAATAGTCAAGAATCACAAGCTCCCCCAAATAGTATGCATGATCTCCTTTTTGGAAAAATTTCAAAAAACTTGGAATATCATATCTGCTAAAGATGTACTCATTAGATTAGCAACATGAGTTGATGCCTTGAGTGTTCAAGAGGCTTTCTGATCCAATCTTCTTTCTTCTCCAGACTTGTGTGACTTTATTTTCTTGCTTAGTACTCATGTTTTTAGCTTGGTTAGGAACCCAAGTCAAGTTACAATCATGAGCCATATGTCCAATGTTATGGCATTTGAAGAATTTAATCTTGTTCATGTATGAGGAATTGTGACTTTGTCTTGCAATGTTTCTTCTAGGGAGATGAAATGAACCATTATATTTGTTCTTATGGTATGCCCTACAATCCTTTTCCATGTGCCCAAAATTTGTACAAGAATATTTGAATAACCAAAAAGAATACTTTGGTACCTAGAGGATGGAGATTGCCTTGATGTACTTCTAAAGTAATTTTTCCTTGGGATCCTTTGATGATATCCATTGCCTCTTGCATCCTTGACACCATCTGCATATCATTTTGGAGTAGGGTTTCTTCCAATATCATCTTTACTCTTCTCCTTGCCTTTGTTGGAACTAGGGGCATTAATATTTCTTCCAAGCTTCTCCACATCCTTGTTGTTTGAAGAATTAAGGTTTGCATCATTCTTGTTTGAGGGTTCACCTACATAACCAAGACCTGATTTATCAAGAGGAGATATTTGATGACTTAGGATGTCATCTAGAGTTTGGGATCTCTTTAGACTCTCATTCAAATGATCAACTTATTTTCCGAGGAGACTAATTTCTTCTTTCAACATCCTGCATTCTTCATCCTTCTATGCTAGATGGTTCTCCATTTCTTCCTTTATTTTGGTTGCTTCACATGATTGTGCCTTAAGCAAGGTGATTTCTGATCTTAAATTGGTGATGTCATCATCCTTTTCTTCTAGTTGGCATGTAATTGTATTTCTTTCATTTTCTTCTTCATCAACTTGTCCTTCTAGGAGATTCAAAACTTCCATTTCCCTTTAAGCTTCTTGTGCATGTTTATTTACTTCTTCTAGTTGAGATTTAAGGGAGGAGACCTCATCCCTGTATTGACCAATTTTCGCTTTAAGTTTTTTCAAGTCCTCGTGTCTTTGTTCATGAAGGCTTGACAAAGTGGCTTCCTTTTTCTTTGCTTTATCCAATTTATTTGTCATGGATATGACTTCTTCATGATTCTTTTTCTTGTTTTGATGAAATTCCCCCTTAAGCTTGGTGAGATCCTCATTCTTTTCTTGTACTTGAATCTTGAAAATGCCAGCTCCCTTCCTTGGCTTGTCAAGGTCATGATCACCATCTTGTGATTGCTTCTTGATCTCCTCAATTTCGTTTTTCAAATTTGTTATCTCTTCTAGTGCAGCTACAATTTTTTCCTTGAGACCTTCTTCATTTTCGTCTTCTAGGTCCTGCTTTGTCTTAATGTCTTCATTCTTGTTTTTAGCTTCCTTAATGGATTATGGATTTCCTTCTTTCTCTCCATCATCTTCTTTATTAGAGGTCATGGTTAATGCTCCTCTTGAGTGAAGATCTTGAAGTTTCCCCACATATCTTTTGTTGAAGAACATTTTTCCACTTTGGTCTTTATAGGATCTAGTAGCCCACTCAAGATTTCCTTCATTGCTCTTGCATTATATTCCTTGGATTCTTCTTCCATCATGCTTTCAGTAATCACTAATTCCCAAACCTCAAAAACTTGATCCATTAAAAATTCTTCATTCTTGCCTTCCATATATCAAAGTTTCCATTGAATAATGGAGCTTTCCCAATTTGATTGTCTTTTGTTTTGACTGTTGAAGAAGAGACATCGTTAGAAGGATTGAAGGCTTTCTTCCTTAGCTTTTCCATTTGTGTTCTAAGGATATACCTTCAAGTTGTTAGGCTTTGGGTGAAGTACTGGCTCTGATACCAATTGTTGTAAATACTAGTGTGTGTTTGGGGGGGGGGTGTGAATCAATATTTCTTTTCAATTGTTATTTTTACCAATTAAGATCACTTATAATTAGAACACAAAACAAATAATTATAATAATTTTATTAATCAATGACGAGGAATCCAATTCTCTTTACTATAAATCAAGTACATTAATAATTAGGGCTACAACCCTAGATGAAGACACCAACCTAGAATCCACTAAGCTCCAACATGTATTTTTCCAAGGACTGACCTGGACTTCACTAGGCTCCAACCTATAGGGCTCCAACCCTCTCACTGGTACAAGCTCCAACCTGGTCTTCTTGAGGACTCTTATCCTCTATGGCTCCAACCCACAACTTCAATTCGTCAAGATAAGTTTAATGATTCTTCATGGCTCCCAATATCTTCTGCAACAAGCCGTGACAATATCTTCACTTTCAACACTGCCTCTAATCGGCCTTCAAAGCACTTACCTCATCAATGACAACTTTGTCTTCTTAGAAGGTGTCACCATAGATCTTCATGTTACCCAAACAATTTCTCCAAGGTTACGTCATGGTGACATCAACAATGCATCATGGTCTCCAATAGTGTCTTCAATAGGCTTCTTGATGATTCTTCAAGGTATGCTCAAGATCAGCTCCAACTACTTTTTAAGATCTACACGATTCCAAGATCAACTTCAATTATGTTTCCAATTCCTTTCAATGGGCCTTCAATGTCAACTCCAAAATATTCAATAAATTGTCCAATTTCTTCACCAATAACTCTCCAAGGGTGTTTTCAATAGTATCACTGACTACTTCAATAGATGTCTAATAGCTCACTTGAAATTTGCTTCAATTGTGCTAACAAAATCTACCCTCAAAACTATTCCTTCAAAGATAGTTTCACTGTATTGTTGCACCCAAAAACTCCTTATTCCTCCACAGGTGATTGTAGCACTAATCCGAGCTCCTATAGGTGATTGACTGTACTCAAGGTTTAGGACTGTCTGTGATTATAATCACTACACTGAGATACACTTACAAGTCCGAGATTCACAACTGTCACTGAAAGCACTGGCCTTAGGTCAAGGTATTGTAATCCTCACAGGTCTTCAAACTGCAGTATTCTCCAAGGGTCACAGGTATCTGTTGTAGAATAGTTCGAAGGTAGGCCTCCTCCATAGGTCCGCAATCACAGGCGGTTGCCACAATTCCATATGATTGTCTTATTAAGCTACAGGTCTGAGCTTGAGCTTAAGCCTCTTATCCAAATCTATCCACACTAAAGAATATCATTGTTCTTCACTTCTTCTTAGTCTGATATATGTGATTAGGCGTGAGTTAAGGTAGGTTGAATAGATCAACATATTTGTGGCAACAAATTCGAGCTTGTTTAGAAGACTTCCCAAATGATAAACCACAAGACTATTCACTTATCTGAGGTGTGGAACTCCAGATCCAAATTGCTGTTGGATAGTCTAAGAGTATAACAACAAGTCTTCCACAGAACTTATCACTCTCCACTGCACCTTGTCCACCACAGTTCCAACACAGTCGCCTTGTTAAGAATTCATTTTTTTTTGTCCTCAAGGTGTCTGAGCCTCCAAAATATACCTTAATAGAAGTATGCCCAAAACAATAGATCTTCAAGTCTTCCTCGCCCTTACTCCTGTCTTTTGAATGAAATGATGAGTTCTAATTGACATTTGTACATGTTTTGAGAACTTTCAATGAACAAACATGTCCCTAGGTCAAGGAACATGAGCCTACAAGTCGGCTTAGGTTGGCTAGGATCAAATATATTATATTTCATCTTAAAAAATCATTTTCTCTCGGTCTATGTGGTGTTAGAGGGTGAGTAAGGGCTCGTTGGAAATATCTTGACCTCCTCTACAATCCTATTCCAATTCCACCCTTAGATAAGGTCATTTTATCATCAATAAAATAATATTTTGTTAAACTGTCATCATGGTAGCCTTTAATATTTTATGTCTTTGGTATTCAAGGTAAAGACTCCTTTAAGGCATCATTCAACAAGGCTTAGAGTTCCATTTCAATATGTCTTCATGGGCATCTTCAATCAAGGCTAAGCCTTAGGGAATCATATTTTCCAATCATTTATCCATGCATTAGTATCACATAAGGACAAGGGTGTATTACATATATGTGCCTAGAAGAGTTTCATGGTAAGGGATTCTTCATTCATCATCATGCATTATTAGATCATTCAATATAGATCATGGGCATATAGGGTTTCATTTTTCATCATTAGATAGGGATATAAATGTAGCTAGGGAATATATGCATCATGTGACTCGAACATCTTCATGCTTAGGGTTTTCTCCTAGGGTTTTCATGAGGCTAGGGTAACATCACAAAAGGTTTATTCATGCATCACAATAATACTTTCCATCTCCAACAATTCCATATTGACATCAATGACAACTTTGACCACCAAATAATTCTACCAATTATAGAACCATTATGGTCAATCCTTTGTTTGCAAAGCTTTTCGGCAGCATGGTAGAATAGAATTAGTAAGTGGGCAGAAGTAAAAGAAAATAGGGAAAAGGACAAGCAAGTTTTAGGCCAAAGCATTCAACAGTGGATTATGGTATCACAGTGAGACACATTATTGAAATTTTTTTGGGGGACAAAGAAGAAGTATTTTTCTACTTTGTTGACTTGAAATAGGCATTTGAAACAATCCCTAGAGAAAAGTTGTGGTGTAGAATGGAAATACTTGAAATTCCTTTGCATTATAGAGTTTGTTTTCCATAGAATTTATAAAGAGGTGAAAATCAAAATTAAAACCTCAGAGGGTATTTTAGAAATCTTTAAAAGTGACATTGGAGTTAACCAAGGTTGCCCTCTATCCCCTACTCTTTTTGGTTTATATATTGATAAACTAGAAGAGTGGCTAAATTTGCAAGGTGGAGATGGTGTTCAGTTGGGGGAGTTTTTGATAAAGCTTCTTTTATATGTCGATGATTTTGTATTGATTTCTAAATCAGCACATGGATTGCAGATGCACCTATATTCCCTTGTGACTTTTTATAGAGCAGTGGGGATGCAAGTCAATACTAGCAAGACCAAAATAATGATTTGCGCTAATAAAAGGAAGCAGAGCCCGCATATGTTCTTCTTTGAAGGCAACATTCTTGAAGAATTAAATGAGTACAAGTACCTCAGGGTTGATTTCAACAACAAACTTAACGAGGATTGCAGAAACAAGAGAATTTTAGGTGGGTGGAAAGCATTATATGCTCTTCAAAAAAGATGTAGAAAGGCAAAGTTATGGGATTGGAAAATGATTAAAGTACTTTTTGGACTCCTAGTTTTTTCAGTGATGCTTTATGGGTGTGAATATTGGCTAGCAGCACCCCCATCTCAAAATGGAAACAAATTTAGAAAATAAAAAATGCTTGATCATGAGCAAGTTCAAAATAAAAAGTTTGGTACCTTATGAGATAATGTTGAGTGAAACAAGAGAAACTCCCATCGAAGCAATTGATATGGTGTGACTCATAAGATATCTAAAAATAATTGAGCAAATGGGAGTAGGCAGATGGCCTAATTTTATATTCAATGAAGGCATGAGTAAAAGAAATAAAATATGGATGAGACAAAACTACACGCATGCAAAAATGGAATATCTACCTCAATGCTTGTCCCACAAATAGAAAAGAGCTAAAGAATTTTGTTGTGGAGAAGTTTCGTAAATGAGTATGGGGAAAAGATTTGGGTAGAAAGAATAAGTAATACATTGAGGAATTCAACCCTACATGTGATCTCCAACCAAAAGAGTACATTGGAGCTAGCATTACGTGGAGGGAAAGGGTTCTTATTGCCCAATTAAGAACCAACTCGCATCAACTTCGATGTGAAACTGGATGGTGGAAAAGTCCTAAATAAGCTTGGGAAGAATGTGTGTATACTTTTTGCACATATGGGGTAGTGGAATCAGAAAAACATTTCATTTTGGAATGTGATGCGTTCAAAGACATCAGAGAAAGTTATGGGAATATATTAGTATCGTTTTCTTGGCATTTTCTTTTCAACAAGGGGATTGTTGGAAGGTTGGGCTAACTCATCATCAATTTGCATAAGAAAAAGATTGAATTGGAAAAGGGAAAAAATTAGGGAAGTGATGGTCCCATAGACTATTTCATTTCATTTCATTTCACATCCATTAGCCCAACTATATGGGGCACTTATGATTTCATAAGAAATGATGTGGAAATTTTCAAGAAATTCGATAATTAGCAATGTCAATGAACCATGAAGTCTACAAGGACAATGCAATCAAGTCTTCATCACATAAAGTGTTATTCACCAAGTCTTCTTTTGGGTTGTTCTCCAAGCAAGACAAGCAATATGTGACAACATACTCCTTGTTTCGCTTATCAAGTGTAATGTCCCCATTTGCTTAGGAGACATAAGGGGAAGATTCCACTAGCCTAATTAATTTCCCATAGGCTAGGATGGGAAATTCAATCAAGGAAACACAATTCGCGTAATTAGGGGAAGCCTTAGGAAATTTAATCAAAGGGACATGGGACTTAGGCTAATGAAAAATCACTTTTAAATTATAAAGTGAGAAAACCCACTAAAATTGTCAGACTAGGTAGTAACTCCTCAACCAAAAATTGATTCGTGTGTATTCCTTTAGGTTGGTCTTCATTAAATACATGAGGGAGATACTGTTCACTTCATCTCCCAATGACTGTTCATATTACTTATTTATCTATTTACATTATATTCACCCAATCATGAGGATTAGGTGTCAAAACTCCCCCCCTTAATCTAAAGGGATGTTGGTGAGTCCAAGCATCATTCTGAATCATTCAAGCTTTTCTCTTCCAAGCACTTTGGTGAAGATGTCTGTAATTTGCTCATTAGTGGAACAATGACGGAGATGGATTGTTTTGGCCTCAACATGATGTCGAATCAGATGATATTTAGTATTGATGTGCTTCATTTGATCATGGAACTTTGGGTTCTTGGCCAAATTTATTACAGAGGTATTTTCAATCATGAGTGGAGTTGATTGTACTTGTTTTACCTGCAAATCTTCAAGAATTTTCCTGAGCCACACAATTTCTTTTGTTGCTTTAGCTACTACCATGTATTCTGCTTCTGTTGTGGAATCTGTTGGAATTTATTGTTTGCGTGATCTCTAGGAGACAACCCCTGATCCAAGACTCATAACATATCCTGAAGTAGATACCCCAGTTTCTTTGTCTCCATCGAAGTATAAATTAGAGTATCCAATCAAGCTAAAGTTGTCCACCTGTGTATACTTGATTCCAAAGTCTTGAGTTCCCTTCAAGTACCTTAGAACTATTTTTGCAGCAAACCAATGTCCCTCACAAGGTTTTTGCATAAACCTGGAGAGGATTCCAACAACAAACAAAATGTCTGGTCTGGTAGTAG
>APFE031249152.1:0-16147 GCA_000404065.3 Pinus taeda
GGAATGGAGATCATAATTACATTTTAAATAAGTCTTAACCTTCTATTAATGAGTAATATTAAAAATATTAATTATTGATTATTGAATCTCTAGCATCAACCTATTTATTATTGATAATTAAATTAAAATTATAGAAATCCTATCAAGGGATACACGCTATCAACATAACAAAATTAAAGAATCATAAATATGATTTCACAGATTTATTTATATGCATTTCAGATTTGTAAATTATGCATTCCCATTTTTCTAATCACTATTATTTATAGTTGTAATATGATTTCTTCTAATATTTTATATATATTATTTTTTTTGTTTTCATTTTTTCTACTCAATTCTAAGTTAAATGTTGAGGCTTTTTTTTGACATCTAAGGTGTTTTTGAGTTTGATGCAATGGCTTCACCGATTTTCAGTTATATGTACAGTATATGAGATATTTTTCTATTGAAATTATGCAAATCTCAAATGCACTCACATTTATTTATTTAGGAATGGAATTTAAAGGATACAAACCAAAACATGTTGACACCATTATACATATATAAATGTTTATGTAACCTCATTATTCACGAAAATCCCCCTTTGAATTGGCGTGAGCTATGAAAAACACCTTCCACGTGATTTGGAAGAGAATCATATTACAATGTAAAAATATATTTTTTGATGATCATTCACAAATTAATAAATATATTTTAGGAAAAACATTAAAGTATATGGAAATCTAATAGAATAGGTATACACTCAATCTGAAAGATAATACTTTTCATTAAGAAGGAGATAATTGTTCAACAATACACATTGTTTAGGATAGGTAACACCTACATCACCTCCTATTTCAACTATTCTACTAAAAATGTTCATATTTTTATTATATATGTACAATGAGAAACTCTGTAGTTCTCCTTTTGATCAAAAGAAGCCATGAAGGTGAAATAAACTTGGACATGCATAAAAAACTTTAATGGAATAAAAGAAGCATCCATTTTTCCTTTCACTAAATTGTAATATAACTACATTTATGCATCCTCAATTTCTTTCATCATTTCAAAGAAAAAATATCATGAAATGTACACACCCTTCGCATTGCGGATTTTCATTGTTACTAAGTCACAGAGGCTCCCAACATGCAAACATTAAATGACCCACAAATTTATTCCTTGTTAGTTATTCCCCACATGTTAGTTTTATTCAACAATGTCTCAAGTTATTCTTCTTTGTTACTCACTTCATTATTTTATATATTTTCCACAATTGCGCCATGTTTTTTCTTTCTTCTCGAAGGTTTCTATCTAGTAGCAAAAATTTCAAGGATGGAAATTTATTTTAAAGCTTATAAACCTTGTTTAACATTAGTACCCCATAATATTCATAATATAAAGTGTTTAATGATATTTTTGGAAAAATATTGAGAGTTCTAATGATTTTGAAGTTAAAATAGTTTTAAAGTATAAACGTTGAGAAAATAAATTAACAAAATGTCAAAATTGACAACTATTCTTATCTTTTATTTTGAAAAGCCATGGAATATTAACCCTCTAAATATTGCCCCAAAAAAATTTGTCTACTACATGGAAAATTATTGGGCTTATTTACATTGGAACATTGTTTATTCTACCGAGAGCTCATAGAGTATTCGTCAATATTATCTCATTTTTCGCTCTACTTAGTCATGCCCCTTCCTGTTCAAGCGTGACTTAATTCCCAAATAATGAGAATTAAACACGCTTCTTTTGTTATACCTAACTACTTTAAGCATTAAATATGTTAATTGAGTATCATATTTAATATATGTGGGATTTTCCACTTCCTTATTTGTATGGGTCTTTAGCTATGCATAATCATTTCTAACTTCTTCTTTGTCTCATATAATTGTTTGGATAACTTTCTCCTTGTTGACATTCGCTAGGAGTATAAGAAATCTATTGTTCCTTGTTCACATTTGCTAGCAAGGCTTGTTTATTCATGTAGAAAAGTTGGAAATATATATTTTAATTTGTGTGGTCTTATGCATTTTCCTTGTGCTAATGAAAATAAATGTATGAAGAATTATATTGATGATTACATTGGAAAGTTTTAGGTGTACTCTTAGGTCCCTATACTACCAGTGTAACCCCTTATTACTATTAATACAACCACCTCATTATATTTTTGTGCCCATGTAGTCCCATGTTTTTATTATTGTGCCCCATAGAAACCCATTATTATTATTATTGTGCGCTTACATTAATATTGTTATATAAGATCTGATTATATCATGACCCCTTAGACTCTTATATAAATAAAGGACAACTTGTCAATTGTATCATCGAAGAATTTTTCATGTGTAATGTAAAGGAGGTTTCCCCCTAAAAGAGGCTTATTTCTAATGTGTTGATTTATCATTTATGTCTTTTTGTGGGTTGGTTTCATAACATGTATTTATTGAGAAGTAAATCTCAAGCTTTCAAAACTTTTAAGGAATTTCATGTATGGATTGGATATGAAGAATACTCACATATTGGCTCTCTTCATACTGTTAATGGAAGATAATGTACTCTAATGAATATCGAAAAATATCTACAAGCATGGGATTCAACATCATAGCATAGTTCCATAGAATTCTCAACAAAATATGTAGTTGAAAGAATGAACATTACTATAATTAATATAGTTTTCTCAATGAGGATTTTCAAAAATTGAACACTGATGTTTTGTGATGATGTGATTGTATGTGCAATGTATGTGAAAAACTTATTTCCATCTCACGCTCCTAGAAAAATACTCCTTGTAAAATGTGGTATGGATGAAATCCTTTGGTAATCCATCACAGGGTATTTGGTTCCTCTACATTCACTTATGTTTTTTATAGTATAGCCATTATTGCATATTTGGTATATTATTGTATGTTTTTACTTCTAACTTTGTGGTTGTGATGTATCAGACATTGGTTATGATTCCCTCAAAGGATCTCAACATAATTTCTATTTTTCTCAATGGTTTCAAAATGAAATAAACTTAATACATGGAATTCCTTCCAATATTTTACAATATTTCTAGAATTTTCACTCTATGATTAAAACGTAACTCGATTCTCATCTCGATATAATTTTTCTTTGTACAAACATATATGTACAATACTAATGTTATTCCCTTTACAACAAAGTATCGGGTTGAAGGATGTCATCTATATTATTGAGGTTAGACTCTACTTATGTCAAAACCCTCTATAACATTCTTTTCTTGATTAATTTAGAGTTATTCCAACCCAAACAAAGGAATTCCTTTCTTGCATGTGTTGGTTAATCTATGACCAACTTGGGTTATCTTGTGACATTGTTTTAGGTAAAAATTCATGCACTCTTTTTCGCCTATGCTTTGGCCTTCAAATACTTATCCAATGCTTCCTCTTTACATGGTTTCAATGTCAGTTGCAATTTTTTCTTGATGCTAGCTACAAGGAAATTTGATTTTGTTTGAGTGTAAATAATACCGTTATCTAGCTAGTGATTTTCCCAAAAGGCCCGACACTTGAAACAATGCATGTATATCAATTTCAATTCAAGGGATTTATCCTCTCTTTTTTAGTGAGAATATTTAATTATGAGAGAATAGTTTTGGCTGTCTTATAGCCCCAACAATGTAAAACTTTCTTTTTATTCATAAGAAAAAATTATACAATCTATTTACTTGTTACTATGTGTAACGAAGTGATTCCATCAAAAGATTAAAATACTATAATATTTGTTCTATTTATATTCTATGGCTACACATTAGATATTCACGTCAACTCTATATATTTTGTTTCTAAATAATGATTGTATATAATTTACTATTACTATCGTTTTCATTGAACAAGAGCATATGCAAATTAGGGAAGAGGCATGTTGAACCCTTGTCATGGGAGTTTGAGAAGGTTTTCCTTTAGGCCCTAATATTTCTTTACCCAAGGTTGCTTTTTCCATGGCCAATTGATATGATTCTAGTGCTTTTACCTATAGCAAGCTAAACTAGGTATACATTTATTTTTCTACAAGTTAAATTACGTATAAATTTATTTTTCTTACCTGCAATAATTCTTCTCTGTAGTAGCTTACAACAAACTATATTTTTACAGGTGAATAAGGGTTATTGTGCATGTTTTGTATATTTATCCATTCAAACAAGCTTCTTTAATTAATTACATAATATCCTTTTTCATCTTTGCACACATTCAAATGTATTATTTTTTGTGCATGCTTATATATTTATCCATCCAAACAAGCTTATTTAATTTATTATATAATATCCTCTTGCATCTTTGCACACATTCAAGTGTATTATTTTTTAGAATATACTTATCTAAGCTTTTCTTGATGGAAATAGATCAAAGGCTATTGCATTCCTCCAACCAAGAACTATGTTTCCATGTGCCTTCCCCAAAGCTCTAATTCCTACTTCCCAGGAGAACAAATAGTAGTCATTTTCCAATTTACTTTTCCTTGACCCTTAGCAACATCTTGCTACTTTTTGGGTATGAGTACAATAATTATTTCTGAATATACCTTTATATTTTTTCCAGCTCCTTTTATCTCCAAAAATCATTTTAAGTGAGTTTCACACATGAAACTTTTTATTGAATCATGTGTTTTCTTAGTAGTCTGCAAAACCGACAATTCAACTCTAGCAAAAAGGAGAATTTTTTTTTCACCTGATCGGGTTGAGGAGGTTGGCAGGTGGATTAATGAAGACATGAAGGTGTGCAAGGATGGACAGCACCGCCAGGTTTCGAAGTATGATGGATACAGGTAGTAGGAGCGGTGCGATGGATCATAGGCTGGAGCAAAAGGACAGTAGGGGGAGGGTGACTGACGGTGGCGTTGTCAGGATGTCAGACAAAGGCCAGGGAAATGATCGCGAGAGGACAGGGGATAGCAGAATGGACAGGGTGGTGGAGCCTGAGGACATTAAGAAGGGAGGTATAAGGAAGGCACGGTGGCGTAGAGGGACGTGAGATAGCGCATGCAGGGAAACCGACGAGAGAGGAGAACAACGACAAGATACAGACAGGAGAAAGCACAGCGTAGGAAGCAAGACGGAAGGAGCAGGGGCGCACAGACCGGGGACAAAGAATAGAGAAAGAATGGCAGTGGAAGGAAGCAGAGTGGCGGGGAGATGGATGCGAAGCAGCGCTGGTGATGGGGACCAGAGCTGAGCAAGCTAGGACGTAAAGGGCAAGGGGAAAATGGAAGAGTACCCCGAGAAATTTTACATCCCGGTATATGAAGTGTCCGAGGATGATAGTGAAGCCCAGGAAGACGAATTGGAAATGGCAGCGGAAGGAATTGACAAACGCGGCCAAAATGAGCAGGGTATAGGAAACAAAGTTACGAAAAGGGGCCGGAAGGAAGCTGAAGATGAACAGGAGCCCGGTGCCGAGGTTGGGAAAGGCAGGCGAGGATGAGGGCGAGGCCGCTGTGGTCGAGGAGGTCAAAGCAGGCGAGGAATTGTCGAAGGGAGAATCAGGAGGGGTAGACGTTGTCGGGAATGAGCAGCAAAAGACAGGGAGACCAGCACGGGTGTAGAAGGTAGACAGGGGAGGAGAACGATAGAAACAAGAGTTCGAATAGCAGAGCGGGCCTATAATGAATGAAAAAACCCAAAAATTTGAAGAATAATAGAGCACTGGGAGGAGGAGGCCATTCAAGCTCAATCAGAGGAAGAAATGGAGGACTGGATGGATCTTATGCCTGACCCAGGCCATACCCGAGGCAGAATGACTCTGTATAAGCAATCCCTGCACCTCTATTGGGTCATGAAAAAACTTATGGCCAAATCCATGGAACAGATAGCCTTAGAGATGGTTGAATTGTCACAGGGCATCCCCAAGTTGAAGAAAGAGATGAGGAACATCTTGATCACACTGCTCATGCAAGACAAAAGGCTGGAGGATCTTCAGAAGCAGCTAGAGGCGAATGGCCTGGTGGTCAGGAAGGAAAAGGAGCAGCATGAGGATGCCGGGACTCAATGAAGATAGGCATGTTTTTTCTGATATAGATAGAAAATGCAAATTTTTAGTTTTTCCTTAGATATGCATAGGAATTATGATAAGACTTATTTGCAGCTAGTTTTCAATGTTACTAGTTACCAGATGAATGTTTACAAAGCATGTAAAGATAGTATTAAAACATTTTATTTTTGGTCTGCAGTCAAAAACTATAGGTGGTCAATAAACCTGGTTTCCCTTCAGGGCAGGTTGATATCACCTTAAGATTGTATTGGTTTTCTTTTTTTGATAATAGAGAATGGTAACTCCCCAGATTACAAAAAAAAAGGAGAATTTTTTTTGAACTTTTTATCTTTCCTCTTCTTGGGTGTAACCCATTTTGTGTGAATTAGAAGTCCAATATCACATTTAAGCCTTTAATAATTTTTCAAGAATCATAACACAAAAAGACAAATTTTCTTGTATATTAATAAGAATAAATGTTCACATTGTCATATGTCACACCACTTGATGCACTTTGACTTGTTAGGGGCAATTGAATATTCAATTAAGAAGGTCATAATATAAATTTACCAATGATTATTACAATTCAATTCTGTAATTAGAGGAAACATAAGCACCTTCAAAAGACATATTTAGCATGTTTAAAAAAGAAAGTTATATTTTTTTTAAAATAATTGTCTTTGCTTTGAAAATGATTTTATTAAATTAAACACAAATATAAATCAAAGGATAAAATTTCAACTCCATGTTTGTATTTTTGAAATATATTTTGATTAAAATATTTTCAAACAAATTAAATTGAACATAATTGAGTTAAAATATAAGGTTGAACTTTTTCCTCGTTTTCGTATAATATTATGATATTATGTATCTGTAAAATCATGGCACAAAAAAAGTAAAAAATAACACAACAAATAAACACATATTAAAAATAAAAAACATATTTTAACATTATATCATTATAAAGCATCAATTTCTAGCTAATTAATTTATAAAGTACATAATTTCTTGCGAATTATGATAAATGTATTGAGTAGTTCTGGTTGCAAAAAATCTATCATCATAATCATTTGTGATATTATAGTTATTTTTATTATTGAAATATATGTTAATTGATAAATGTTATGATCATTTTTTGAAATAAATGGGATGTTGTTAAATTGAATATGAATTTGCACATAAAATAAGTTAATACCCAAATTGAACTCGTTTAAAGTGTAATTGTTATATACGATATTTATGTATGGGTAAAGCCATTATATATGCACAAACACAAACATATACAAAAAAATATAATATAATCACAAACATTTGAAATTCTACCATAAAATATAAAATTGTAATTAATTATAAGAATATATTAATTTAAAATAATTGTAATTTTAAAATACACACATTGAATAGTGTTGGTTACAAAAAAAAATACATTTTCATTCATGATGTCATGGTCATTTACCAAAATAGGTGAACTTTTATTAAATTGAGCATAGATAAGCTACGGAAGCATTCAATTCATTTGAAGTGTAATTCTTGCATTGGATACTATGCATTCTTAAAATTATCATATAATTTATTTGTATCAAGTTATTCTAATAAAAGATTTTTTTATGTTCAGGAATTTATAGACATACAAACACAAAGAAACAAACCAATACATTACATAAAATAAAAACACAAACATCTAAAATTTTACCATCACAAAACGTCGATTCGTTACTAATTAACAATATATATTGGTTAAAAATCATTCTCAAAGATGCATTGAATAGTGATACCTACGAAAAATCCATAACCATTCATGATGTTATGGTCATTTGAAAAAATAAATGAAATTTTGTTAAACTAATTGCTAATTTGAACATGTATAGTTTAATACACATTCAATTAATTCGGACTATAATTCTTCCATATTATATTTTATGTGTGTAAATCATCATAGAGGTGATTTGTATCAAGTCAATAGAAAAATTGGGCAATGGACTTCCATATGGGATATTCTAATGAAATACTTTTTTGTGTTCTAAAATTATACACATAACAAGAGCATAAAGAAACAAACACATACATTTCATAAAATAAAAACACAAACATTTAAAATTTTATCATCACAAAACATCAACCTGTAACTAACTATAAAAAACATAGTAATTAAAAACACTTATAAAAATATTGTGCATTGGATAGTGGTGCTTATAAAAATTCAAATTCATTAATGATGTTGAAAAAAGAAGACTTTATCAAATTAAACAACAATTTAAAGATTAATAAGTTAATTCACACGTTCTACTCATTCTAAAAGTAATTTTTGTATATGATATTAAATATGTGTAAAAATATTATACCCAAATAAACAATCACAGGCAAACAAAAGAACAACAAAAATACATAGCATAAATTAAAACCACATACATCTAAAATTCTATCATCAGAAAACATCCATTTGTAAATTAATTTTTAAATTTTATGTTTATTTTCTTGGATATATTTTTAATTTTACATTGAATGATTGTGGTTAAAAGAATATGCATGCTCATAGTCACCTATGATGTTCTGATTATTTGTATTTTTTAAAGGTATATATTGATTAAAAAAAATAATGAAAACTTGTGATTTTCAAACATACAAAATCTAGTGATGATTCTTACAAGGAAAATACATAGTCATTATTACGTGTGGTATTGTCATGGTCATTTTTATCTATAAAATTTATTGACTAAACATATTTGTGAAATTTTGATTTTATACTAAATAGATTTAGCAAGGTATAAACTTGACCCATTTTGTACCATAAAAAATTAATTAATTAATACACTAATTATGAACTTACAATCATTGAATCAAATAAAAAAATGATTAAAATGTAAGTTAAGAATATATTATTTAAAGAAACAAATTAAAGATTGAAAGGGGAACTGTGTCAAGAGGATGAGCTTGGTGTGATGGCTAGGGTTTCTTATTGTTTTCTCTTTACTTATGTGGTTGGGTTTCTTCAAACATCAAATCCACCTTCTATGTCATCGCTAGGGAATGATCTCACTGCTCGCGGGTCTGATAATGGAGTTTTTGAATGGATTTAATACTGGTTTCGGTCTCCCGCGTGACGACAGAGACTAATAGGCTAGGCCATTGGTAGTATCATTCACCATATTTTCGATGTAGAGTATCTTCTCACCTTGTACGTACACAATGGCATAGATGGAAGTGAAGGAAGTCACATTCATGAGTTGGGAATGGACTTGTGTAGGATTAAAGCGAGTATGGAGCAGAAATCTTATAACTTCATTCATTAGTTGGGAATGAACTTGTGTAGGATTAAGGCAAGTATGGAGCAGAAATATTATAACTTAAGCAATGTCTTTTGGTAGAAATTAGATAAGAGAATGTTTTGGCCAACACACTTCGAACGAGAAAGTGTGGTTCATCATAAGTACCAAAACAATGAACGAGACTTGTTGGTTCGAAACACATGGGCCAAAAATGTCTCTTATGTGATTTCTACTGAAATATTTTTCTTAATTTAGTATGGATCACAGAAGATTGAATATAGAAATCTTATAATTTTCTTCTCTTAGTAAAAATAGAAATATTGATCAGATTTGGAGGCAAAATTTTGTCTACGAAAGTGAATTTTCCACCTCAAACACATCTGGATATGTTCCTACGTTTGTTGTTAAAGATCCCAGATATGGATATTCCCAATCCCCTAAGTAAATTAGGTTGTTGAAATGGAGGAGTAGCGTTATATATGGAGAGTTTGCTTCACATTTTTCCATATCATAATTTTCCTCCATCAAAGTGGGTGAGTTCAGTGATTTGGCCATCACTTATGAAATTAATAATACCATAGAAATCCCTCTCCCTCTTTTCATCTCCAAACTTATTCATTTATTTGGCTGAATATCTGTATGAATGTAAAGTATGGGCACTTGATCTGGTAGCCTTCCAATTTTTTATGAAATCCCGACATGGAAAATCAATATTATTTTGGGTTCGGGACATAGAGAACGTCAAACATTTAAAGCACAATATCATGCACACTCTGGGTAGCACGACGCTCTTACAAAGTCTGATGTTCAGAGGAAAATCCATGTAGGAAGATGTGATGTTACAAGATTATAACATCCTCCCATCATCCACCATCATATTAAACTTGAGGCTTCGAGGAGGATCACCTCGACCAAGAAATTCAAAGGGCACACAGGGAGTGTTTGGATCTAGTATTCACAAAGGAACATATTCGAATCAAAGGTAAGAAAATGGAGTCTTTTAGTTCATATATATCCTCAAATCCAAATTTGTTGCCTCGACAACACTAGATTAGAAACACAATATAGCCAACCCCTTCATAGTGGAACAACTAAATCAAATCCAAGTAATGATTGTAAATCTACCATAAACAAGTGATTTTTGCACAAAATATGAATCTCAAGTAGTATTATGCAGACTCAATAGTTTTTGGCGAAAACCAGTGGATCTTTTCCATTGGATATTCACAAATTGCACAATAAATTGTGAGATGTACCTTTGCTCCATGGGCATTTTCATAGAAAAATTTACATCGTGAGAGGATTGTGAATCTATATTGCAAGAGGATCCATGGTTTTGGGGCTCTGCGGGACTTTTTGTCACCCCTTGGTTCCCACATTTCAACGCCAATATAATGGTAGTATCTTGAATGTCAGTTTGGGTTAGATTGCATAATGTACCCTTATATTTTTGGCTCCATAAAGTGATAGAAGCGATTGGGAACATATTAGGGTGATATATAAAGAAATATACCCAAATATTTAATTAATAAATCTACACAATCGCCATAATTTATGTGGAGGTAGAATTAAAAAAAGGATTGTCGGATCATATTTTGTTGACACACAACAAGAAATGCTCGACACAGTTCCTAGATTTTTGGAACACAACATTTAGACGTCAAATAAGATGAAAAATGGGAAATCCACAAAATTCATGTCCTCATGCCAAGAAAGTGCCTCAAAGGAAGAAGAAAACAAGAAAGCAACTGAAGGGATGGAAATTGTCACAGATTTTTCTTGATGAAGAAGAGGATTATGAAGAAGTGGATCCTCCTACCAATGAAGAAGACCAAAACACACAAGAAAATGTAGAAAAGGGGAGCCCTATTCATCAAGTTTTAGGAACTCCACCAAACACATCGAGGTAGGTGATGGGATTCACTGTAGAAATGAAGACAAGGGACTCAAAATTTCATCATGTATCTGAAATTTCAGATTCAGATAAGGAAAATCCAAGGATGAATGAAGGGACCCAACTAGCACTTGTAATGGCCACTCCTTCCTGGGGAGAATGGACAAAGGTTAAAAAGAATAAATGGAGAAAAGGGTAACATGCTTACCACCATTTTGGAGTTGTATTTTTGGTCTCCGTGATAACCATTTTTGATTCACACGATTTAATGCATTATCAACATCTACAACATGTAATTTTCTTGTCATTATAAAATTATCACTTTTCCTAAGGAAAAAAGAATATATTAATTATAAATAATTATAAAAGAATATGATTTTCAAATACACAATGAATAGTATATTGGTTGTTACAAAAAAAGAGCTTTGTCATTTATGATGTCATGGTCAATTACCAAAATAAGTGAAATATTATTAAATTTACCATGGAAAAGTTAATGCAATCATTCAATTCATTTGAAGTGTATCTCTTGCTTTGGATACTATGCATGCTTAAAACCATCATAGAAGTTATTTGTATCAAGTTTGTAGATAATTTTTTTAGTGGCCTTCCATATTGTATATTAAATAGATGTTAAAGTGAATTCATGTTGCCAATAATAACCAACATGAACTTTGACTTCGGCGTAAATAAATGTTTACTCTGCTCGACACTCTCCCAACTGATAAAGTCACGACCACAACAAATGACTTTTTCTGAGTGCCTCAAACTAATTACTCCAGCCCTAGTATTTTGCCAACATCAGTAGTTTCTCAACACCTCCCGTCATCACTCATCGCCTTCAAGTCATCAGAAAATTCAAAAGTTTTACAACACGCCTAATAAGACTATGACATGCTGATTTTAAAAAATTCAATAGAAATTCATATAATTTGGTGGAATGAAGAACATAAGAGATGGTGGCTCGGGTGCAGATGGGATACAACAAATGAGAATGAAGGAATTCGAATTTGCCACTTTTAACTTCCTGCCTAGATAGTCTACATGCGATTGGCCATTATTGGAGAATGGGTTCTGAGCAATTGCCAGTGAGTTTTCCATTAATGATTATTGTTTTCTTTTTGTTTTATTAAATTCATATTAATAAAATGTTTTAGGGATTTCATTATGATGATTTATTGGGTTTATTTGATGATATTAGATTGATAGCTCCATGTAATTTTTTTGTTTGTAGATTTTATATTTGAGTTTGAATTTTATTAAAAGGGATTAAGAAAATTTAATAGTCTATTTAAATTTTATTTAGGTTTATTTTTAAATTTCTAGAATCTCTTTTGTTTAAACTTTCAATTTAAGTCTCCATAAATATTAGGTGAAAGCCATTTTAATTCTTTTCATTCCATATAATAATGCCATAGAATTTATTTTATTCTTTTCCCCATTTTATTGTAAATTAATTCTCAAAATTTTAGCAATGTAATTATTTTTCTCTTTATTTATTATTAATACCTATTTTCTAATGTATTTTCATGGAGATGGAGAGTGAAGATGATTTAGAATTACAATTTGTAATTTTTTGTTTATTTATATGTAAGTTATATTATTATTTGTAAACAATCAAAAACTATATTGATAAGATTTGTATTTATTTTCACAGAGGGGAGTTTCCCTCTCTCTAATACCTCAAGATAGCTATGGATATGGTTTTTTGTGAGGTATGTCTAGTGCAATTATGGTTATTTTGTTCTTATGTTTTTTTCTCTCTTCTTAAAGAAATTTACAGAAAACAATTGGGAATGTAGAAAAAATTATAAAATGGTGATATTGTTTTTAAATAAATTGATCTTGGTAATGAATGAACAATGAAACTTTAAACAAAATAAATAAATAATTAAATTGAACTTCCTTCTTCCACAATGAACTTGGGTTGTACAAATTCGCTTCCTCATTGATCAAACCTTAAGCTGCGTCAATCTACGCTTCATTTGGTAGTCACATTGGTCCTTCAATGGTGATGCATTTAGTACCAACTTGGTCCAATCTCACATTTCCCTCAAATAGTCCACATGTGTCCAATACCAAACTTTGCAAACTGGACCTGTGATTCGACTAGCAAATCAAAATCAACAAGAGGATACACATACCTTTCTTTCCAGCACACTCTTGGTCCTCTTGTCCTAAAGATCTAAGCTTCTCTAGGTATGGTTAGGCCACACCATCAACCCTAAATAACTACTCCCAACTATATTTCCCTTCTCCAAAGACATTCTCTTGTTTTGATCTCCTTTCTAGACTTCCAAAGAATTATTTTGGGTGTAAGAAAACTCCTCAAAATACCCTACAATTATTTGTATCACAACAACAAGTGATCTGAGCTATCTAGAAACGAAGACACTATTTTTTATCTACCTCTCTCCTTGGAGTAACTGTTTCTAAGTTAGAGATGTTTTACAAGCCCTCTCGACCATCCAAATTATGCGTCCAACATGATGTTGTAGCAGCAATTCGTTGTGGCCTAAATAGAGATCCGAACACTGCACAAAAGTAGCAAGGAAAATTACTCAAACTTAGCTTAGAGTTGCAACCTTGTTCATCATGGCTATCCACACCGATACATAAGGGAAACTTCTGCACATATTGTGCCAAAGTCATCCTCCTTGTTAGCTAGTTAGCTACCTCAAGTTCACTATCTATCTCAAAGGTATACCTAATTTTATTTGCACTCCTAATGTGCTCTAAACGTGCAACAATTAAATTCTATTTATATGCACACACATGGCTCCATGAGTTTTGCCTTGGCGCAGATTTTAGCCCAAGTTAACCCACCCAACTAGAAAAATTAACCACCAACCACATATAAAAATTAATATCTCTTATTAAAGACCTCTATTTTGAGTGAATTTAGCTAATCTTTTCTCCTCTAGATGCCCTCTAACACCTACAAGCGTCAAATCACTCAAATTCTAGTTGTTTTTTCCGAGTTAATTTAGGTACAAAACCCCAAGCTTGGGTTCCAATGCCATATCAATTATGTTTCTCTTATTCATCCAGACATCCATCACTAGGGCTTCAAGTTCTTCCCAAGCTACTAAATTTCAACAAACTCTTTAGATATAGATCCACAAGAGTTTTCATATTAGACTACAATTGACCATATGCTTATAGAACTAAGTCAATAGGCTAACACAATATTCCCAATTCCACCACAAGCTTGAGAAGGGATGGGGGATATAATTTTATGCCTTTTAGACACTAAAAAATAAGAAGAAAGGAAAGAAAAATTAATACCCAAGGCCATTTAAATTTTACATCTAAGTACCTATCATAGAATCTTCTAAGAAGATTGCAAGTTAAGACTCACAGTGTTCGAACTTGATTCACACATCAACATATAAAACCAATTGACAAGAAATTATAGTGGGTATTTAATTATAAGGCCCACAATAGCTAGAAAATTTACACTTAGCTTCCTAAGAAGTGTTGGAGCATACCCAAGAAAAGGGTATAAGTAGCAAAAAAGCATAGAATTGCAACAATTTTTAGCATCGCCTATTGGAAGAGATACCTTGTAGTAACTTGGACATGTCAAAGATGTATTCATTGAAATAAAAATATAGAAAATGATGGTAGATTAGAAAATACAGAAACATCAACAATTCACTTCAACCAAAGTTTGCATATAAAATGGAAGTTCGACATAGACAAAATTGAGGAATATTGAGTGATTGCAATGAGAAAAAAAAAACTCTAGACATCAAATTGACTTCTAAATCACCCTGTGTGACTACCACAACAATTATTGAATAAAAGGATTATCAAGATAAAATTCCATTCATTTAGGCTGATACTCAGGAAGTCCCATATAATAATACTATGTGAGAATATATATTAAAGGAAATTCTAGAGAAAACTAATTTACAAACAGATGTTACCTCAAGCTCACCTACAACTAACGAACAAGTTCCTATAGTAGAGTCAAATACACCCATAACTTGAGCTCCATAAATAAAGAAAGTCTAAAAGAAACATCTATTAAGAAACCTGACCAAATGCATGCTTGAGAAAAACAAATATTTGAAGCACTCGAAAATTCTATGAGAGAAACAAAAGAAAATTAAAAGAAGGATATTGGATAGTAGAGACAACAACAAAAAAAGGATGTCTGGATGAAGAAGAGCAACAACAACAAAAAAAGGTATATCTAGTTAGAATGTTAGAACTGGGATATAAAGTGCAACAATTAGAACATAAATACTAGTTGATCAAGAATTGTTAAGGAACATATCACTAGCCAACAAGGTAGAATATTTGAAATATTTAAAAGCATTTGATGCCCATGAAAGTATAGTTTTATGGAAATGGTCTATATTTTATCAACATCATCAACTTCTTGCACCAATTACTTATCAAACAACATTCTCTATGACTTCAACACCAGCACATCTAATAACACAATCATCTCGATCATCGTCCTGACAATATAAATTCTGTTTCTTTGAGCTAAGCTTTTAGGAAGCAGTCTCTCTTCTCAACAACAACATCGCACTCGGGAAATTGAAGTTAAAGGTTTCAATCGACCAACCAAGGAAGGGAAAAGAATAATAATTCACATTTTAAATCTTGCAGATGTAATTCAAGAAGTTCTCATGACCCCAGAACTAGATCTCCTAATTAGCCAACCACCCTTCTTGATGAATTTTTATTTCTTTATAAATGTTTAGATTTTTTAATTTATGGTATATCAAATTTTGTAAGACTCCAAATCTTCCCTTCTTTGTCACAAAGAAGATACTAAGGGTAGGGGAGATGTTGGAGGGGCTAGTCGACTTACATGACGATCACAAGCAATTCTAGAAATGATATTATAAAGTTGATCAACTCTCTAGTTGAGTCAAGGTTCTAAGTTAGATAGGCTAAATTGCTTTTGACAAATTGAATTTTGTGACTATCTTGACATAATATATTGCCACTGAGAGATTGCTATTGTGAAATCCGCCTGGAAGGAACGGCTATGAATGAAA
>APFE031249156.1:0-20707 GCA_000404065.3 Pinus taeda
TATAAGGAAAAAAGTAATTTCATGGAGGTATTAGTAGGGTTTTGTAAGGACGGTTGTTTAGCCCAATATCAACCTTTACCTATAAAACGTATTTAGGAAACTTAATTCTATTAAGAATGTATTTTAAAGCGAAAATAAGACGAAATAAATTGGTGGGTTTGCATTGTTTGCAAGGGTTTATGGAAAAATTAGTACGTGAGTGGAGAGCAGAGTGGTTACGAGAGAAACACGGATGTCGATACTCCTATTCTATGGCTAAATTAAAGCAACCATACGTACATGTAAGAATGCTAATATTCAAAAAAAAAAAATTGGTTTTTAATTTTAACACAGATAATTTGAAAATAGAAAGAAAAGAATAAGGGTATGTTATATGCTTAAAACTATTTTTTAGAAAACAATTTTTTGATTTAAGATTCAAAGACATTTCGTAAGATGAAAACTTCTCAATTTATGGATTAAATTTCAAGTTGCTTGGTTTTTTTGGAATGATGTTAATAAATCAATTTGTATGGGTAAATATGATTTTATGATGGTTATTTACAGTTCTAGATTTTTTCACTATAAAATAAAGAATGGAAAAAATCACTTCTAATTTGATAACTGAATTATAATACATTTTCCCACTATGAAAGAAAGAAAAAAAAAAGAATAACAAAAAAATGTACATAAACATTTATTACCTTTCATATTATTAAAACACAATTTATACAATATGAATCGCTAGTTTTATACTATATCTATATATATATATATAGAATGAGTAGATTTTTATATAAAATATATCGCGCTCATTTGCAAACAAAACCAAGATTTGACATAGATTTTTCCAAGCTTACAAAAAGTTGATAATGCTTCATTTGTTCTGCAAACCTAGTATTTTGATTATATCTGATCTGCTCACAAAACGTCCTCATTTTGGAGCCTTTAAAGCTATAAATTCGACGTTGAAACATAAGATATTTACATTTACAATGCATCATTTAAAAATTGAGAGAAAGAATATATGAAAGCTATATGTCCATTGGTGTTGGACTGTTGAGGTCCAGGCCAATTGAGCCTTGGTTTTGATCCTACTCAGTCGAGTCCTCCTCCTTTTCCTTGTTTCTCTCATCCACTTTGAGCTGCAACTACTCAATTTGATGCCTCAGGGCATCAACTTCATCTTCCAGTTGACGTACGTGTTCTTGTTTCTCCAACTCTCTCTCTTGTATCAATAGGTGCTCTTGTAGTTGCTAATGAATACTGTGTTGCAAAACAGTCAAGCCTTCTCTCAGTTCCAAGTGGTCTTGCACACAGTTTATACAAGATGGCCGAATTCTCCTTCCCTCCAGTGAGGTTCTCACCCGTGGCCCACTAGACCTTGACTTGTGATTGCCCCAGGAGCCCAACCATGAACTAACATCTGCACTTTGTACACTAGAATCCATTTTTTGGTTGTCTGAAATGTTCCAGGACATTCTGTCACTCCCACTCGAATTCACAGTGCACTTGACCCTATCCTCTAGCCAGGCACCCTCACAAACCCAAGGATTGTAGCTCTTCTCGCCTACTGTTGTTTTCAGCCAGACCTCCCTCCATTGTTATACGAACTAATTAACTCCTGGATTCAGCCAAACTCGAATCTTCGCCTACTTCAGTAAAATAACGACATCGTCAGACCCAGTAAAAACATGTAGACTCTTAAATGTCCTCAGACCCTCCAATGTACTTAGATCCTCAATTACACTCAAGCCCTCAATTTCCCTCAGACCCTCAATTGCACTAAGACCCTCAATTGCACTTTGGCCTTCCTTGAAATTTATCCCATCAACCCAGACCTAGTAAAAGACAATCAACAACCTTAGCTTCAGCCACCAAGCCTTCGTAGAGACCACCTTTGCAACATAAATCCTTAATTCATACAAACAAAACAAACCGTTATTCCTTTTATAGTCGCTTCGTGACTGAAAGATGATGTTGTGCTGAGCGAAGAAGATGATGCAGTTGGGATCCCAAGAAGTCACCATAATTTCCCTGTCGTCCTCCATTCATTACCCACACTACTTCTAGTCCATCCTTCTCAGCTAAATTATCCCCCCACGAGTGAACCGGGCTTCTTTATGAACTAGAATTAAATTTTGCTCTGAAAATCCCATACCTCTGCAATCTCCTGAGGAGATGTGTCGTCCTTTGCGACATGAACCAAGCCTTGGGAACTGAAGATGCATGATGAGGTCCCTTTTGAAAACAGGTGTAGTACCAGGGTGACAAACTTCAATATTTCGCGATTGAAGGGAGAGGACATTCATGCCATGAGTCTCCATGGTAGGGCATAGCTCACTTGATATGATGGGACAAGGCCCAAGGGCTGGGGAGGAGATCATGACAGAGAGAGGTGGAAGGGTGAAGGGGACAACAAGGGAAAGGAGAGGAGGACGGAGAAGGGAAGGGGTTGAGGGGACAAATAAGAAGGAGGGAGAGCGAAGGGAAGAGGAGGGGGAGCAAGGGATTGGGGGAGGGGGGTCAAAGTGGAGGGAGGAGGGGCAAACTTACCACTTCAATCAAAATCTAATTAAGTCTCCAATACCTATATATATTAATTTCCATGCTAGGCTTCAAGCTTCTCTCAATATCCACAAGTTGTATCTCTTCAGTTTACTTATTGGATGTAAGTCGTGCTCTCGGCTTCATTAAATATGTATCTTTATTCTCTCAACTAACATGCATGATTGGCCTGTTTGTCTACTTCTTGGTTGTTTCTTCTAAAAATATGATAGAAGGACACCAAATTGAAGGAGGGGAGCAGTCCCTGAGATCTCTTGATGATTTGGTTCAGCATAGCGTTTTTAGCTTTTGTAGCATAGATCATATGCCTAATAATTATCATGGAATCCCCTAGAACTTGTATTTTTTTTTTATGCCCTTCTTTTGAGCTAGGGTAAGGCCCAAGAACAAGCCATATGCTTATGCTTGGTTGTTGGTCTTCCATTCAAGCCCCCCAGCATATCTAAATTCAATGATTCCTTCGTGATTAGTGAGAATCCCTCCCCCTCTTGCCACCCCAGGATTTCCTTTTGATGCACCATCAAATTGAAGGATCCATTTGTTTGCGGATCTGAGCCATTCCACCAGGCCTTCTGAAGACAACCTCAAAATCCATTTGGCCTGAGAGTGAGAAATACGCCCGAAGACTTGAGAGGACGAGGAGCACACCCATGGAGCAATTCAAGCGGATTCCAGCTGATCCAAGAAAGGGCCCATAACTGGTTTATGCAGTTCCATACAGGCTGAAAGGGCAGTCATGGATATGACCCCCACCGGGACCTGGGTCTTTTTAAATATTTCCTTGTTCCTAGATAGCCACATTTTCCAATAGACATACTTAGGAAGAGTAGACCAAATTTCTCTGAATTTATTTTTGGCCTGAAGGGAGCCCAAATAAGATTTGGGCCAAGAGCTAAAGAAGATCTGGGTATCTGTAGGCTAGGTAGTTCTGCAGTATAGAGGACCAAGGACAACTGCCCAAACTTATTTTGTTACCTGACACTGGAGAAAGAGGTGGGGGGAATATTCTTGTGTGGATTCACAAAGTGAGCATATTGAGGGGCTAATCTGTCCCATTATCCAAAGATTTTCCGTAGAAAGGATTTTCTTTATGCGCTAGAAGCCAATAGAAAAAATTGACTTTTGGGATGGCATTCATTAAATTCCAGATTTTGCCCCCAAATAGAGTTTTTAGGAGGTAATTGGGTGATAGAGAGCATGTTAAAATACCCTTATTTTACTGTATAGTTGGTATTCTTCCAACCCCACTTGTCTGCCTCAGAGAGGGTGATGGGGGCACAACCTCTTAGATTCTTCAGAAGAGTCTCTCTTTGGGGGAGGAGAGCCTCTAGGATATTTTCTAGCTTCCATCCCTTCTAGCTACCTTGCTGATTCCACTCAAAGATCTGGCCGAGATTTTCCTCCCCCTATTCTCAGGAATATTTTTAGATCCATCATGGAGAGGTCAAATTCCAAGGGATGGAGTCCCAAAATTGAATATGTAAAAATTTTGATGGAGGCTCCATTTCCAGTGATTTTGTTTAGATTTTTTATGATGGTGTCCTTAGAGGAGATGATGGTGTCCAGATGGGGGAGCCCAGACTAGGGGCTACCTGACCTTCATGTTCATTATGTTGGGATAGGTCTTAGCACCAATGACTTGGGATCACCACTGACTCAGGTTCGTAATCAAACTCCAGTAAAGTTTGGCTTCAATTGCCATATTGGCTATCCCCGGGTCCCTGATACCCAATCTTCCATGCTGTTTCGGAGCTCTGATTGTTTTCCAATTTACTAAGTGGTTTCTCTTTGTTTCTATTTTACCTCCTTCCCACAAGAATTTTCTTATATACATTCCCATTTGGTGTAGTACACTCTTGGGGGCTTGCAGTGCAGTGAACTGGTACAGAGGGATCGCCAACAAGACTAATTTAACAAGGATTTCTTTGCCTGCATAGTTAATCCAAGTCCCATATTTCATTTTGTCTTACACCTTTTGCTAGGCACAGGGATTAGCGTGACCAAATAATATTGGGATCCATAAAAGATTAAATTCTTTCCACTCTCGAGCAACTTTAAATCCCAGAATTCTTCAATATTTTTTTCCTTTTGTCTTGAGATGTTCCAGTGGTATATATGGTTTTTTTTATCATTCATGGCTCTCCTAGATGCACTTAGAAATATGTCCAGAATGTTCTTAAGACATCGAGCGATAGTGATCGAGGCACCACCCATTAATATAATATCATCCACAAACTGCCCATGATTTATGCTTCTGATTCCATCCATAAACGAATGCCCAGAAGGTTGAGAGAAGCTCTTTCAAGCTTCAAAGTCCCACTCAGGGCATAAACCATAATTATATATAATAAAGGAGAGAGGGGGCACCATTGATGGAGGCCCCTTGAGTCTTTGAAGAAGCCAACAACTCTACCATTCACCAGCGGAGCAATCCAAAGAGAAGAAATACAAAGGTATATCCATCTTATAAAGGTCTCATTCAACCCCATTTTTCTGAGAACTTTCAACAGGAAACCATGCCTGACCCGGTCAAAAGCATTAGCCATGTCTAGCTTTATGATCATACCTTGATCCCCCCTACACTAGCTTGAGTCAAGTGCCTCTTGAATTAGGATAATATTATCAAATATTTGTCTCCCTGGGGAAAACCCCCCCTGGTTTTCAGAGATTAAAAGGGGTAGTAGCGATTTGAGACGATAAGCTAGCAGCTTCAAAAATATATTATAGGAGACATTGCAAAGGGAGATAGGGAGAAATATAGAGAATGAGGAGGGGTTCGAGTCTTTAGGGATTAAGGCCAAAAAGGAAGAATTTTTGTCACCCCCCATAGCAAAGCGTTTAAAGGAGTATCCCAGCAATATGCATAGGCTATCCTTTATAACATCCTAGAAGGAGTGGAAAAAGCTCATTGTGAATCCATCCGGACATGGTGCCTTATTTGAGGGGGAAGGAGAAAACCACATTTCGAATTTTCTCCACCGTCGGAGGGGAAGTCAGAGAGCGATTCCTCTCCTCTGACACTAAGTGGGGGATGCCTTCAAGAAAGAAGTATTCACTGGACAGATCCCATGTATGATCCTTAGTGTACATATTTTAATAATACTCTACTACAACTCTTTTAATTTCTTCAAACTTATAATTGATCTCCCCCCATGAGTGATCTGAGCTATATTGTTTTTTGATTCCCTAAACTTGGCTTGCTTTTGGAAGAACTTGATATTCCTATCTTTGGCCTTAAGCCAATTATTTCTTGATTTTAGTCTCTAGTACTCCTCTTCCTTTCTAAGAGTTGAGTGTAGGCTCTTGAAAGTGCCAGCCTCCTTATGGAGATCTAGTTCCTAGACCATCGTAGTTTCCATTTTCCATTGGATTGTTATCAGTTTTTCTTCCATATCTTTGATGTTGACCTGTCTTTTTGATTTGTGATCCTTGAGCCATGATTTAATGTCTCCTTTCAGTTTGCGAATATTGGACTCCCAGATTTTTATTGGGTTGCCTTCAATCCAGCGCGACCAGGAGAGGGAGAATGTCTCTAGGAAATTAGGAACTTCTAGTCATTGGGGAGAGTATCAGAAGGGAATAGGCCCCAAATCCAAGGGTAGGGAGATATCCAAGAGAATCGATCGATGGTCCGATTTGGCCCATGAGAGGATAGATGATTTTAGGTTGTAATTCATAGTTAGGATATTTTCAGCTGCAAGGAATCGATCCAACTGGGCTGCAAAATGGTTTGCACCCACTCTTTTGTTGGTCTAGGTATATAGGAATTTTTGAGGTTTGATATCATATAAGTTCAAGGCTAAGATGAGAACCTCCATATATTCTTGTTGGGCATCATGAATGATGGAGCCCCCTCTTTTTTCATGATTTTCCATTATGGTGGTGAAGTCTACCCTAATAATGTAGTTATACCTGAACTCTGAGGTTTTCAACTCCATAAAGAAATTTGGGCACTCTTGTTTCTCCTGAAAATGGGTGGGAATGCAGACATTGATTATTGTGAAGAGTTTCTCTTTCTCAATAATCTTAAAAATAGTTGTTATCCAGTGAGTTTTTTAGAGTACTTATCAGATGTAGCTTTTCCAGATTCCATAACGTACATAGGCCTCCAGACGCTCCTCTTGAACTGTTTGTTTCCAAATTGCTAGTGTTCCAAAACTTGGTTTTAATAGAGTTGATAGACTCCTTGTCCAGTTTGATTTCTTGCAGGCAACTTCTAGTCTTTCTTTATTGATGAGGGATTTCACTTCCGTGATTCTTTTTACTGATCCAAAGCCCCTGCAATTCCAAGATATAATATTCATTAATCACTTTTTTGGATTCCCTGCCCCCTTTCCTCCACCTCCTTTGTTTCCTGCATTTGGTAGCTGACGTGGAATAGGGTGCTAAACTCCTAGCTCTTTGTCTTTTTCAGTTTTTTCCTTTCTGACTTCAATGTTTGTTTTTCATCCTGCTTTCTTCTCTTTTCTGATAGGCTTCTCCAGCCTTACCCCCATAGATTGGTCGTCAGCCGAGCTCAGTTGCACAACAGGTCCCATACCTTCTGAAGAGGTCATGAAGCCCTCCACATCTTCCTCTTCTTTCGATGTTTTCTCTAAATTTATATCGGTGTCAGGACTTGAACTAGACTCCTTGTGCCCTCTAGGGGGTGAACTAGGGGGCAGAACAAGGGAGTGGGCCCCCCTAAGAGGAAGGGCGGGGAGCGGGGGTGAATCAAATCCATTTATGGCCTGAACCAAGATAGGGGCGCTAGATGGAGGCAATAATTTTGAGGAATTCTGTTGCTTAATCTGCATCCATTGTGTTATGAACCATCTCACAAAAAGATAGAAAAGATCGATCAATGACTTCAAAATCAGCCTCTTCGAGGGGCAAACCTCCTTTACCTTACAAAAATGAACAATTCTTGGATGATACAAATGACTAAACCTCCTTTCTATATATAAGAGTCTAAGGGGTCACAATATAATCAAAGCTGACATAACCATAATAATATAAGGGCACAACAATAACAATAGTGGGCTTCTATGGGGCACACTAATAACAATATGGGGACAATAGGGGCACAATAATAACAATAAGGACTATAATGACAATAGTAATGGGGGAGTCACTAGTATTATAGGGACCTAACATGCCTCTCTCCTTCAAAAAAGTGTTGTCCTCAATGCTTGAGTAGTTATGGATGCCTCTATATAAAAATCTCATCCTCCTATGTGGAATCTTCAACAGGTAAGTTCTTCCACTTGATGAGATACTTTGAAATTGATCGATTTCATAGTTGTTGAGTTCTTGTTTACGTGAGTGCTTTAGGTTCCAACATGATTTTTCCTTCCTTGTCAAGTTTTGTCAATATTGTTTGAACTGGGAGCTTGTCACCTGTAACCTTTTTTAAACATGAAACATGGAAAACTAGGTGCACTCGGGAAGCTGCAGGAAGCTCCAATTTGTATGCCATAGTACCAATATTTTGCAACACCTTGTATGGACCATAATACTTTGGTGATAATTTATTATCCTTCTCAACTTGCTTGAGGGACATTTGTTTATATGGTTTTATCTTTAGGAATACCCAATCACCTACATCAAAACTTCTTTTGTTGCGATGTTGATCCCCTTGTTGTTTCATTCTATTATGCGCCAAAGTGAGGTTATCCTTTAAGAGTTGGAGAACCTGTTGTTAATGCTTGATGTGATCTTCCACCGCTTGAACCTTATAATTTTCTCTTAAATATGATGTGATGGATGGTGGATGATATCCATAAAGTGCCATAAATTGGTCATTTTTACTGCAATATGGAAGGAAGTGTTATACCACCATTCAACCAGACGCAACCATTTGACCCATTGTGTCTGTTTATCAAACACAAAGAAACGAAGATATCCTTCCAAATGTTTGTTTACTATCTCAGTTTTCCCATCAGATTGAGGATGATAAGATGAACTATGAGCTAATTGAGTACCGGGAAAAGAAAATAATTATGTCCAAAAATTTCTAGTGAAAATGGGATCTCAATCGCTTACAATAATCTTTTGGTTTCCAAGTAGCTTTTGAATTGTTTCCATAAATGACATAGAAACTGTACTGGTTTTTAAATGGATGAGATAATGCACAAAAATGTGCATACTTGGTAAGTCTGTCAAATACCACCATGACGACACTCTTTCCTTCGGACTTGGGTAAACCTGTTGTAAAATCCATTGAAACCTCCTCCCAACGTTGGCTTGGAATGGATAAAGGTTGTAATAGCCCTGGGGTCTTAATTGTTTCAACTTTATTTTGTTGGCAAATCAAACATTCTGCCACAAACTTTTGAATATCCGATTTAAGGCCATCCCAAAAAAATTCCTTCTTAACCCTGTGGTAAGTTTTTAAAAATCCTGAGTGCCCTCCTAAGGGAGAAGTGTGCAATTCCTTAAAAATCTTTTGTTTGAGTTGGGAATTATTACATAGGTATAAGCGATCTTTGTACCATAGCAAATCATTTTTCCAGCCAAATGTATCAGATGTATTGGGATCTTGTTGTAGCTTTTGAATGAGTGCTCACACTTCTTCATCATTCCTTTATTCATCCCTTGCTTCATTTATGCAATCTGGTTGGATAATAGAAATGGCGCAAAGCAATGCTTCCACATCCTCATCCTTTCTTCAGAGTGCATCTGCCACAACATTTTGCTTCCCTTTTTTGTAGATAATTTTGAAGTCATAACCCAACATCTTTGTGACCCATTTTTTTTGCTCTTCTGAAGATAATCTTTGTTCTAAAATGTATTTAAGACTATCATGATCCGTTTTTACCTTGAAGTGTATTCCCAGTAGGTAGGGTCACCATTTCTTAAGTGCATGTATTATTGCCAACATTTCCTTCTCATAAATAGCTTTGTGTAAATACTTTCCTTTGATTGGATGACTTTCAAAAGCAATGGATCTTTCTTCTCGCATTAAAACAACACCAATTCAGTTTCCCGAGGCATCACATTCCACAATAAAGGTTTTTGTGAAGTCCGACGTAGCTAATATAGGTGCTTGGAACATTGCCTCTTTAAGATGTTCAAAGGCCTTTTCTACTTCTGGAGTCCATGAAAATGCATCTTTCTTCAGTAATGTTGTTAGAGGTGCTGCTATTCTACTATAATTCTTAACAATCTTGCGATAATACCATGTCAACCCGAGAAATCCTCGTAGCTGCTTTATGGATTTGGGGATTTTCCATTCCTTAATGGCTTTAATTTTGCTAGGGTCTACCTTAACACCTTCATGAGATACAATATGACCCAGATATTCCACCTCTTGTACTCCAAAGAAACATTTGGAGCTTTTTGCATATAACTGTTTCTCTCCCAATTATTTTGAGCACCCTGTCAAAAAAACCCCCCAATGTTGAACATGATCCTTCCAAGACTTGCTATAGATTAGTATATCATCAAAAAATACTAACACAATTTTTCTAAGGAAGGGTTTGAAAATGGAATTCATCAAACCTTGAAATGTAGAAGGTGCATTGGTAAGGCCAAATGACATGACCAAAAATTCATAATGACCCTCATGATTTCTAAATGCTATTTTTCAGAATGTCTTTAGTTTTCATTTTGATTTGATGATATCCTGAACAAAGATCTAACTTGGTGAAGTAAATTGATCCATTCAATTCATACAATAATTCATCAATGATAGGAATGGTAAATTTATCTTTAATAGTGAGCTTGTTGAGCTCCCTATAATTCGGAAACATGCGCCATGATTCATCCTTCTTGTGCACCAATAATATTGGAGTAGAGAAAGAACTTTGACTAGGTTGAATTATACCAACCTCTAGCATTTCTGCAACCATACGTTCAATCTCACTCTTTTGGATATAGGGATATCTGTAAGGCCTGATGTTTGGAGGAACACTTCCTAGAATCAAACAAATAGCATGATCATGATCACGAATAGGTGGGAGGCCTTTGGGAGTCTCAAATACCTTGGAATGGTTGTGCAAGACTATTTGGAGATTTGGAGAAATAGATGATTTGAATGTGGGAACCTCTAGCAAACATAATTGTACAATTAGGCCTCGTTGTTCTTTATTTAGAAGCCTTGCCATTTCGTTAGAATTGATTATCTTTCTAGATTTCCCTGCGATACCCCTTAATTCAACTTACTTTCCTTTCGAACAAAATTTCATGAAAAGTTCTTGAAATTTGAAATCTATTGTACCCAAGGATTGTATCCATTGGACTCCTAGTACGACATCAGCACCATCCATTGGAATGGATACAGGAAGCAATTCAATTCCTTGGCTATCTTACAATGAATAAAATTATGGGTACTTCATGAATCAATCAACACTATTACCTTTTTCTTCTTGATATATCCTTCTATCTTGATAGTTTGAGGAGTGGTAATTCCAACCAATGCATTGCAAGATATGGTCGGATTCATTTCTTCTTTCTCTAGGGTTTTTTCCTGGTGTATATCCTCTTCTTTTGACGTTTCTTGTTCATTCTATTCCTCCTCTTCACAATCTATGTAAAACAATTTCTTCTCAGCACACTTATGACCTTTAGTGTATTTTCTATCACAACTGTAACGAATCCCTTTTTGTCTTTTTTCTTCCAATTGTTGTGGTGTCAACCTTGTAGGTTGTGGAAGGCTAGGGACAACAACACTTCTATCTTTATAGTTGTGAGTGGTAGGCTTCCTTGTTTCCATATTTTGCTTTCCATTTTTCTTGCCAACCTGAATGCCTTCTCTAATGAATTAGGTTCCCAAAAGCGAACCGCATATTGAATGTTATCCTTTAAATTCCCTATGAAAACATCAATCCTATGCTCCTCTGGAATGTCTTTTACCCTTATATTCAATTTTTGAAAGTCTTCAGTGTGCTCCATCATTGAACCCTTTTGTTTGAGATTTATCAATTGGCTAAAAAAAGTGTTTCTTTTTGTATCCTCATAATGTGCTATCATGTCTTTGGTAAAAATTGCCCAAGTGACAATTTGCTTACGAGAGCAAGCCTTCGATACCATACAAACTGATTTGGTTCCAAATATAAAGTTGTAATGTGTACCTTTTGTGTGTTTTTCACATTATGGAGATCGAAATATTGCTCCATCTGTAGTATCCATGTTACGGGATCCTTTTCATCAAACTTCCTCATATCGATCTTTGGAACATGGTGGGTCTTCAATCCAACGTTAGAATCTATGAAATCATGATTAACATTTATTTTGTTCTCATCATGAGTTTCCTTTACTACCCTTTCACCATTATTAAATATTTCTCGTAGCAAGTTTGTCAATTTTGTCTTTAAATCTTCCATTTTGTCTTCCATCTTAGCTTCCACGTCATTCATCTTATCTTGCATGTCTTTCTTTAAACCATCCATCTTAGCTTCCATGCCTTTATTTAAACTATCCATTTTATCTTCCATTCCATCCATCTTAGCTTCACGCCTTTCTTTAAACCATCCATCTCAACTTCTGTTACTTTTTGTGAGGGTCTCGTAATTTTGATATATCATGTTGCATTTCTTCCTCTTCTTCATGAGTCAAGCTAGATATTTCAGGTTTCTTACTAGGTGTTTCCATTTTCTTTCTTCGGGGCATCAATTAATGATAATTATGCTTCACTAAACCCTTTGAATTTCTTCAAACTATTTTTTCAAACCAAACTTATGCGATATTTTAAAAAAACTACACACCTTTTTTCACTTTGCATGAACTCGATATTGAATTTGATGTATCTTTGAAATTTTAGATCTCCAAGGTCTGAAATTGCAAAGTGTCGTAGCTCTCTGAGTCCTCTTTCCAATGCCACCATTCTGAGCGAAAGTGGATTCTCCAATAAAGAGTTATGCCCAATCTTCCAAGATGGCCCGATTATATGAAGTGACACGTGTCACTGTTTCCCCCTTCTGACCCAAAAATGATGCACAAAAAACTACAGTCTATCCTCTTTTTGTAACTTCTTTCGAAATTTCAATATGATACTCAGAGAGAAAGTTATGACGATTTTCCCAAGGTCACCTGTTTGGGATGTAATTTGGGAGCCTGCAAAAACCCTAAGTTCCTTAGATCATATCTATGAAAATATAGAGAGACAAGATCTAAAATTCGGACCCAAGGATCATAGAGATTTCAGCTCAAATGGGTATTTTTTTAGATTTTGAAACGTCACCGAAAAAAATTATAACGAAAATTCCACGATGACCTGTTTGGAGCAGCGAAACCCTAGAATCCAAAGCTCTTATACCAAATGTTATGAACCAACTCACAAAAATATAGAAAAGATAGATCAATGACTTAAAAATCATCCTCTTCAATGAGGCAACCTAATTTACCTTACGCAAATGAACAATTCTTGGATGATACAAATGACTAAACCTCCTTTCTATATATAGGAGTCTAAGGGGTCACAATATATCAAAGCCGACCTAACAATAATAATATAAGGGCACAATAATAAAATAGTGGGCTTCTATGGGGCACATTAATAACAATATGAGGACAATAGGGGCACACTAATAAGTAAAGCAAGTACACAGGAGTATTATCAAAGGAGGTCTAAGTGCCATACCAAGTACGAATATGTAAGAAATTGTTAATAAGGGCAACAATGACAATAGTAATGGGGGAATAACTAGTATTATAGGGACCTAACACATTGGCCTTTGGGATCCTGAGACTGCTTCTCTGCAGATTCCCCTCCTTTATGGAAACCTTTTGCGAAGTGCCCATATTCATGGCACAACTTGCACTTGAAGGGAAATTGATCATAATCTATCGCTTGCACATGCGTCCAACTATCCACACAAAGATTGAATGCCTCTAGGAGACCCTTCTCCAAATCCACCTCCACACAGATAAAACAAGAATTGGTTTTTTAAGTTAAGCACAAAGATAAATTGAAAAATAGAAAGAAAAGAATAAGGGGTATGTTAGCTAAACATTTTTAGAAAAAAAAAAAATGAATTTTAGATAAAGATATTTTTGTAAGATGAAAACTTCTCAATTTATGGACTAAATTTCAAGTTGCTTGGTTTTTTTGGAATAATGTTAATAAATCAATTTGCATTGGCAAATATGATTTTATGATGGTTCTCTCTAGTTCTAATTTGATAGATTTTTCCACTATAAAAACAAAGAATGAAAAAAATCACTTCTAATTTGATAACTGAATTATAATACATTTTCCCACTATGAAAGAAAGAAAAAAAAAAGAATAACAAAAAAAATGCACATAAATATTTATTGCCTTTCATATTATTAAAACACAATCTATACAATATGAATCACTAGTTTATATATATATATATATATATATATATATAGAATGAGTAGATTTTTATATAAAATATATCGTGCTCATTTGCAAACAAAACCAAGATTTTACATAGATTTTTCCAAGCTTACAAAAAGTTGATAATGCTTCATTTGTTCTGTAAACCTAGTATTTCGATTATATCTGATATGCTCACAAAACGTCCTCATTTTGGAGCCTTTACAACTATAAATTCGACAATATTGAAACATAAGATATTTACATTTACAATGCATCATTTAAAAATTGAGAGAAAGAACATATGAAAGCTATATGTCCATTGGCGCTGGACTATTGAGGTCTAGGCCAATTGAGCCTTGGTTTTGATCCTGCTCGGTCGAGTCCTCCTCCTTTTCGTTGTTTCTCTCGTCCACATTGAGCTGCAACTACTCAATTTGATGCCTCAGTGCATCAACTTCATCTTCCAGTTGACGTATGTTCTCTTGTTTTTCCAACTCTCTCTCCTGTATCAACAGGTGCTCTTGTAGTTGCTGATGAATACTGCGTTGCAAAATAGTCAAGCCTTCTCTCAGTTCCAAGTGGTCCTGCACACAGTTTATGCAGGATGGCTGAATTCTCCTTCCCTCTAGTGAGGTTCTCACCCGTGGCCCACCAGACCTCGGCTTGTGATTTCCCTAGGAGCCCAACCATGAACTAGCATCTGCACTTTGTACACTAGAATCCAATTTTTTGGTTGTCCGAAATGTTCCAGGACTTTCTGTCACTCCCACTCGAATTCAGTGCGCTTGACCCTGTCCTCTAACCAGGCACCCTCACAAACCCAAGGATTGTAGCTATTCTCGCCTACTGTCGTGTTCAACCAGACCTCCCTCCATTGTTCTACTAACCAATTAGCTCCTAGATTCAGCCAGACTCGAATCTTCGCCTACTTCAGTAAAATAACGACATCGTCAGACCCAGTAACAACATGTAGACTCTCAAATGCCCTCAGACCCTCCAATGCACTTAGATCCTCAATTGCACTCAAGCCTTCAATTTCCCTCAGACCCTCAATTGCACTCTGGCCTTCCTTGAAATTTATCCCATCAACCCAGGCCTAGCAGCAGATAATCAACAACCTTAGCTTCAGCCACCAGGCCTTCATAGAGACCACCTTTGCAACATAAATCCTTAATTCATACAAACAAAACAAATCGTTATTCCCTTTATAGCCGCTTCATGACTGAAAGATGATGTTGTGCTAAGTGAAGAAGCTGATGCAGTTAGGATCCCGAGAAGTCACCATAATTTCCCTGTCGTCCTCCATTAATTACCCACACTTATCCTACTCCATCCTTCTCAGCTGAATTATCCTCCCACGAGTGAAGTAGGCTTCTCTGTGAACCAGAATTAAATTTTTCTTTGAAAATCCCATACCTCTGCAATCTCCTGAGGAGATGCGTCATCCTTTGCCCCATGAACTAGGCCTTGGGAACTGAAGATGCATGACGAGGTCCCTTTCGAAAACAGGTGTAGTACTAGGGTGACAGACTCTGATATTTCATGATTGAAGGGAGAGGACATTCATGCCATTAGTCTCCATGGCAAGGCATAGCTCGCTTGATATGATGGGACAAGGCCCAAGGGCTGGGGGGATGAGGTGGGATGGGGAGGAGATCATGACAGAGAGAGGTGGAAGGGTTAAGGGGACAACAGGGGAAAGGAGAGGAGGATGGAGAAGGGAAGGGGTCGAGGGGATAAATAAGAAGGAGGGAGAGCGAAGAGAAGAGGAGGGGGAGCAAAGGGAGGGAGGAGGGGCCAACTTACCACTTCAATCAAAATCTAATTAAAGTCTCCAGTACCTATATATATTACTTTCCATGCTAGGCTTCGAGCTTCTCTCAATGTCCACAAGTTGTATCCCATCCGTTTACTTATTGGATGTTAGTCGTGCTCTCGGCCTCATTCAATATGCATCTTTCTTCTCTCAACTAACATGCATGATTGGCCTGTTTGTCTACTTCTTGGTTGTTTCTTCTAAAAATATGATAGAAGGACACCAAATTGAAGGAGGGGAGCAGTCCCTTAGATCTCTTGATGATTTGGTTCAAGGTAGTGTTTTTAGATTTTGTAGCATAGATCATATACCTAATAACTATCATGGAATCCCCTAGAACTTGTATTGTTTTTATGCCCTTCTTTTGAGCCAGGGTAAGGCTGAGGAACAAGCCATATGCTTCTGCTTGGTTGTTGGTCTTCCATCCAAGCCCCCAAGCATATCTAAATTCAATGATTCCTTCGTGATTAGTGAGAATCCCTCCCCCTCTTGCCACCCCAAGATTTCCTTTTGACGCACCATCAAATTGAAGGGTCCATTTGTTTGTGGATCTGAGCCATTCAACCAGGCCTTCTGAAGACAACCTCAGAATCCATTTGGCCTGAGAGTGAGAAATACGCCCGAAGACCTGAGAGGATGAGGAGCACGACCACAGAGAAATTCAAGCGGATTCCAACCGATCCAAGGAAGGGTCCATAACTGGTTTATGCAGTTCCATATAGGCTGAAAGGGTAGTCATGGATATGACCCTCGCTAAGACCCGAGTATTTTTAAATATTTCCTTGTTCCTAGATAGCCATATTTTCCAATAGGCATACTTAGGAAGAGCAGACCAAATTTCTTTGAATTTATTTTTGGCCTGAAGGCAGCCCAAATAAGATTTGGGCCAAGAACTAAAGAAGATCTGGGTATCTGTAGGCTAGGTAGTTCTACAGTATAAAGCAATAAGGACAACTACCCAAACTTATTTTGTCACCTGACACTGGAGAAAGAAGTGGGGGATATATTCCTCTGCGGATTCACAAAGTGAGCATCTTGAGGGGCTCGTCTGTCCCATTATTTGAAGATTTTCTGCAGCAAGGATTTTTTTTTATGCGCTAGAAGCCAGCAGAAAAAATTGACTTTTGGGATGGCATTCATTAAATTCCAGATTTTGCCCCCAAATAGAGTTTTTAAGAGGTAATTGGTTGATAGAGAGCATGTGAAAATACCCTTATTTTACTGTATAGTTGGTATTCTTCCAACCCCACTTGTCTGCCTTAGAGAGGGTGAGGGGGGCACAACCTCTTAGATTCTTCAGAAGAGTCTCTCTTTGGGGGAGGAGAGCCTCTAGGATATTTTCTAGCTTCCATTCCTTCCAGCTACCTTGCTGATTTCACTCAGAGATCTAGCCCATATTTTCCTCCCCCCTATTTCTCAGGAATATTTTTAGATCCATCATGGAGAGGTCAGATTCTAAGGGATGGAGTCCCAAAATTGAATATGTAAAATTTTTGATGGAGGCTCCATTTCTAGGGATTTTGTTTAGATTTTTGATGATGGTGTCCTTGGAGGAGTTGATCAAACGCCAGATGGGGGAGCCCAGACCAGGGGCTCCCCGACCTTCATGTTCATTATGCTGGGATAGGTCTTAGCACGAATCACTTGGGATCACCACTGACTCAGGTTTGTAATCAAAATCCAGTAAAGTTTGGCTCCAAAATTCCATATTGGCTATCCCCGGGTCCCTGATACCCAATCTTCCATGTTGTTTCGGAGCTTTGACTATTTTCCAATTTACTAAGTGGTTTCTCTTTGTTTCTATTTTACCTCCTTCCCACAAGAATTTTCTTATATACATTCCCATTTGGTGTAGCACACTCTTGGGGGCTTGCAGTGCAGTGAACTGGTACAAAGGGATCACCAATAGGACTAATTTAACAAGGATTTCTTTGCCTGCATAATTAAGCCAAGTCCCACCCCAATTTACAATTTTTTATTTCATTTTGTCTTATACCTTTTGCCAGGCACAGGGAGCAGCGTGACCAAGTAATATTGGGATCTCTAAATAATTAAATTCTTTCCACTCCTAGGCAACTTTAAATCCCAGAAATTTTCAATCTTTTTTTCCTTTTATCTTGAGATGTTCCAGTTGTATATATGGATTTTACTATCATTTGTGGGTCCCGCAGATGCACTTAGAAATATGTCCATAATGTTCTTAAAACGTCGAGCAATAGTGATCGAGGCACCACCCATTAATATAATATCATCCACAAATTGCCCATGATTTATGCTTCTGATTCCATCCATAAAACGAATGCCCAGAAGGTTGAGAGAAGCTCTTTCAAGTTCCAAAGTCCTACTCAGGGCATAAACCATAATTATATATAATAAAGGAGAGAGGGGGCACTGTTGACGGAGGTCCCTCGAATCTTTGAAGAAGCCAACAACTTTACCATTCACTAACGGAGAAATCTAGAGAGAAGAAATACAAAGGTATATCCATCTTATAAAGGTCTCATTCAACCCCATTTTTCTGAGAACTTTCAACAGGAAACCATGCCTGACCCGGTCAAAAGCATTAGCCATGTCTAGCTTTATGATCATACCTTGATCCCCCCCTACGCTAGCTTGAGTCAAGGGCCTCTTGAATTAGGATAATATTATCAAATATTTGTCTCCTTGGGGCAAACCCCCCCTAGTTTTCAGAGATTAAAAGGGGCAGTAGCGATTTGAGACGACATGCCAACAACTTCGAAAATATATTATAAGAGACATTGCAAAGGGAGTTAGGGAGAAATCTAGAGAATGAGGAGGGGTTCGAGTCTTTAGGGATTAAGGCCAGAAAGGAAGAATTTATGCTGCCCCCCATAGCAAAGCATTTAAAGGAGTATCCCACCAATATGGATAGGCCATCCTTTATAACATCCTAGAAGGAGTGGAAAAATCTCATTGTGAATCCATTCGGACCTGGTGCCTTATCTGAGGGGGAAGGAGAAAACCACATTTTGAATTTTCTCCACCGTTGGAGGAGAAGTCAGAGAGCGATTCCTCTCCTCCAACACTAAGTGGGGGATTCCTTCGAGAAAGAAGTATTCACTAGATAGATCCCATGTATGATCCTTAGTGTACATATTTTAATAATACTCTACTACAACTCTTTTAATTTCTTTGAACTTATTAATGATCTCCCCCCATGAGTGATCTGAGTTATATTATTTTTTGATTCCCTAAACTTGACTTGCTTTTGGAAGAACTTGATATTCCTATCTCTAGCCTTAAGCCAATTATTTCTTGATTTTAGTCTCTAGTACTCCTCTTCCTTTCTGAGAGTTGAGTGTAGGCTCTTGAAAGCATCAGCCTCCTTATGGAGATCTAGTTCCTAGACCATCATAGTTTCCATTTTCCATTAGATTGTTATAAGTTTTTCTTCCATATCTTTGATGTTGCCCTGTCTTTTTGATTTGTGATCCTTGAGCCACGATTTAATGTCTCCTTTCAGTATGCGAATATTGGACTCCCAGATTTTTATTGGGGTGCCTTCAATCCAGCCCGACCAGGAGAGGGAGAATGTCTCTAGGAAATTAGGAACTTCTAGTCATTTGGGAGAGTATCAGAAGGGAATAGGCCCCAAATCCAAGGGCATGGAGATATCCAGGTGAATTGACCGATGGTCCGATCTGGCCCACGGGAGGATGGATGATTTTAGGCTGTAATTCATAGTTAGGATATTTTCAACTGCAAGGAATCAGTCCAACTAGGCCACAATATGGTTTGCACCCACTCTTTTGTTGGTTCACGTATATAGGAATTTTTGAGGTTTGACATCATATAGGTTCAAGGCTAATATGAGATCCTCCATATA
Organism: Pinus taeda; assembly: GCA_000404065.3. Lineage (NCBI taxonomy): Eukaryota > Viridiplantae > Streptophyta > Pinopsida > Pinales > Pinaceae > Pinus > Pinus taeda. The sequence continues at coordinate 19,477 of APFE031249156.1, forward strand.
TTCTTGTTGGGCATCATGAATGATAGAGCCCCCTATTTTTTAATGATTTCCCATTATGGTGGTGAAGTCTACCCTAATAATGTAGTTATACTTGAAATCTGAGGCTTTCAACTCCATAAAGTAATTCTAGCACTCTTGTTTCTCCCGAAAATGCGTGGGAATGTAGACATTGATTACTGTGAAGAGCTTCTCTTTCTTAATAATCTTAAAAATAGTTGTTATCCAGTGAGTTTCTTTTAGAGTACTTACCAGATGTAGCTTTTCCAGATTCCATAATGTACATAGGCCTCTAGACGCTCCTCTTGAGCTATCTGTTTCCAAATTGCTAGTGTTCCAAAACTTGTTTTTAATAGAGTTGATAGACTCCTCTTCCAGCTTGATTTCCTGCAGGAGAGTGACTTCTAGTCTTTATTTATTGATGAGGGATTTCACTTCTGTGATTATTTTTACTGATCCCGAGCCCCTGCAATTCCAAGATATAATATTCATTAATCACTATTTTGGATTCCATGCCCCCTTTCCTCCACCTCCTTTGTTTCCTGCATTTGGTAGCTGACGTGGAATAGTGTGCTAGACTCCTAACTCTTTGTCTTTTTCAGTTTTTTCCTTTCTGACTTCATTGTTTGTGTTTCATCCCACTTTCTTCTCTTTTCTGATAGGCTTCTTCAGCCTTGCCCCCACAGATTGGTCGTCAGCCAAGCTCAGTTGCACAACAAGTCCCATACCTTCTGAAGAGGTCATGAAGCCCTCCATATCTTCCTCTTCTTTTGATGTTTTCTTTGAATTGATATCGGTGTTAGGGCTTGAACTAGACTCGTTGTGCCCTCTAGGGGGTGACCTAGGGGGCAAAACAAGGGACTGGGGCCCCCTAAGAGGAAGGGGGGGGTGAATCAACTCCATTTATGGCCTGAACCAAGACAGGGGTGCTAGATGGAGGCGATAATTTTGAGGAATTGTGTTGCTTAACCTGCATCCATTGTGTTATGAACCATCTCACAAAAAGATAGAAAAGATAGATCAATGACTTCAAAATTAGCCTCTTCGAGGGGCAAACCTCTTTTACCTTTCACAAATGAACAATTCTTGGATGATACAAATGACTAAACCTCCTTTCTATATATAAGAGTCTAAGGGGCTACAATATAATCAAAGTCGACAGAACAATAATAATATAAGGGCACAACAATAACAATAGTGGGCTTCTATGGGGCACACTAATAACAATATGGGG
>APFE031249170.1:0-11618 GCA_000404065.3 Pinus taeda
GGGGGGGGGGTAGAGTTGGCTTTTCCAGCGCCTCATTTGCCTATGAGCTATGTATGGTTAGTTGTAAGCTCACATAGGGACTTGCATCTATCCAGTTTTTGTAGTTTTCCTTAATTGACACTGGGCTTCCTCCATTGCTATATAATGAAGGTTTCTATGTACAATTCACATAGGGACTTGCATCTGTCCAATTGTCATAGTTATACTTAATCGACATTAGGTCTCCTCCATTGCTATATAATGAAGGTCTTCTATGTACTTTTACACAACAATGTGAGTAATAAAATACTTTTACAAAGTTGTCATATCGATGGATATGTATCAAAGAGAAATAGATGACATGTGCATGTTAAAATAGGAATTCCATGCAATGATTAAACCTTTAGATAAACCTTGAGAATCAACGTATAGGAAAAATCAATTACATAGCCATGGTGCTCTAATATCTTTAGCTTTTTCACCGTTGATCATTGTTTTGTGAATCATGATTATCTCTAGCTTATTTTTATTGACGAGACTTTTGAGGGCCAGTATTTTAGGAGCACCCCCAAACCCCCCTCAGGTTAATTGATAGGATATTCATTTGTAGCAGGGTTTTATCTCTAAGGGCCCTATCAATCATGGATTTCTTCCCCTTTTGAATGTTTTCGTTAGCCTTACTTGAGTCTTAGACAGGTTTAATTTCCTTCTGACATGACCTATGGTAGAAGTGTCAAATGCTAAAGCGTCGGGGTAGAGGCTTCATTTTTGTGCCCCATAGATGAATGAAGGGGGTAAGATTTCTTCACATCATGAGAAGAGTCAAATGATGACATAGAAGACACATTCCTAGGAGGATATGAGACAAATATGCATATATAAGGACCCATAATTGGGGAAGACAAGTCAAAGTAATTTACCAGAGGAATATTGGATGTCTGATTGGGTTATAAAATGGGATACTGGGATAGTAGAGCCAAACTAATAGACGAAGGGGAAATAAATACATCCTTATAATAATTTAGTTCATTTCCAATCCCTTTCTTATTATCCTTTTATGTCTCCTCATTATTGTTTTCTTCAAATATTGGTAGGATAGGGGAGATTTGTTGCTTACCCGAATCCTCCAGCTATGTATGGGAATGAGTTACCTCTACTAGAATCATTCCAATGATTGACACATCAACATTGTCTTTGTTGCCCATGAATTTTCCTGAATATTAGGAGAATTCTATAATTTTTCCACATAAGATCTTTTAATCCACTTCTTCCTTGGAGGTTGTGTGTTTTTTACATTGACTGTACATGCATATACTAAATGACCTACTTTATGGTACACAAAGCACTAGAAGGGAAGTCACCAATTGTCAATTTTTTGAATCCACAACCTTCCTTGAAAGCACAATTCTATATTGTCAAGCAAGCCATCCTTTAGATTTACCTCCACTTGCACTGATGAAACTCGATGATTGGACTTTGTGAAACAATTTGCCTCTACACTCACAAAACGACCTATGCGATTTCCAATTTCTTCCAAAATCTTAGGGTTCCAAATAATCAAAGGTAACTTAAGCAGAGGAGAGAAAAACTTTTGAGTTTTCATTGATTTTCACGCAACATCAAAATCAACATGTCATCTATGAATGGAGAGTCCAGAAGGTCCCCAAGACCAGTACCTTGCAAGGATTTCATTGACCTCCTTCACGAAAGAAAAAATCATAGATAACCACGCATATATCATAACATGAAATTTAGGAATAACGCCCAAAATTGGAACCCAATTTGATTGAAACCATCACTCAAGGGCAGAAGGGCTAACCACTTTTCCAATGACATATGACAAAACCCCCATCTTTAACATGCCATATCTTCTGATTCTGGGATCCATTTAAGGAGTTCCATATACAGTTGGAAAGATTATTCCGAGAACTATCCAATGGATAGGGTCCAATTTGGATTGGAGAGATTCTATGGTTTGGGAGATGGCTACAACGTTTCTGCTCTTTTTCACCTTTTTGACAGTTGAAAACAAATTTTGTAGTGAGTGACAACATATGCAACATAGTTATAACATATCTCTCCATAGCTTGACTGGTCATAGTACTTTTCAAGTGGGTTTGGGATTTTAACCATTGTGTCCGATTGATGTGCCATGCCTCATGTGAGTACACAAACATAATCCCCACATGTACAATCTGAGGTTGATAAAGAAACCCGATTTATTGAACGCATCCATCACATCCATTAGAAGGTGCATGAACTCTTGGATAAGTACAATTCCAAGTAGATGTAGTAACATGATCAACACAGGGGCCACACAAGTTTCAGGTGGGCGCAAAGTTTGGTTGCATTTGCAGAAAGAACACTGTTGGGCTAATTTATGTACCTAAACTAACACAAGTATTTATTATCAATCCGGGTTGTTTATACTTTGAGGCAAGTTCACTATGTATGAAGATCAGACATAATCAAACTTTAAAAGATAATTTATTCAAAATCAATACATCCTATAACTCTAATTCAACTTGTTTACAGTAGAGGAAGAATATTAAGATGGTTCTTGACTCAAGAAGTCCACCTTTGCCTCAACTATTACTTAATGAATCAAAGATTAAAATCAAGAATTTGAGATGGATAAGTTAATGAAAAAAGCTCTTAACTTAAGAGACTCATAAAGTATTTCATCATAAGTTATTCATCTCACTATTCAAAACCATAACAAAACCACTTGCATGCATATCAAGAAAACTAGTTGTAACTCATCATTTCAGCAGAAGAGATGCTCAACTTGAACACTTGTGTTTCTTCAATTCAATAAAGTGATGAATCAACTAACAACTAAAGCAATCAAATGCCATTCATGAATCATGAAGCAATCTGAAATAAAGCCATGAAAAACCAGTTCTACATTAAACAAATTGCAGAAAATAAAACTAGTTAACAATGAAGTACTTAGCTTGGGATGGGGGCCCTCCACCCTTGCCTTGCACACTTGAGAGGTGATATCAGAAGCTTAAATCAGTTACACATCCATAACATTGAGCAGCAAAATGAGAATAGCACAAGTCTTCCAATTAATTCTTCAAACCAAAAGTATCACAGCATAAAAGTATCATAAGTCAATGTATGAGCCATCAAAGTTGTGGCTCTTAAATAAGGAGTCTCATGAAACAAATTGATCTACATTCACTCTAACAAACTTATCTACTATAATCCATCTATTCAATTCAAATTCACTACCCCCATCCCAAGAAATATGACAAATATCATGGAATCCCAAAACTGCCCTATTTAGATGGGATTTCTGGATAACTAGTCATGATTGACTAGCTCCAAATAGGCCTAATAAAGCTCGTTTTGTTGGAACCAAGAATAGGTGGCTTGGTCCTAGTTCCCAATCTTCTCATTAATGTATCCCATTCGTTCTCAAGTGACCTGCATCCATATTAACCATAGAGTGATTACGGGAATTTCTGAAATTGCCAAATTTTCACTTAAAATCAAACTTTTATAAAAACTTTAGAAATTGACAAATTAAAGCTAAATACCTGAAAGGACATCAAATATACATCAAAATGGAATAAATGGAGTGAAAATGGATGATAAATAGATGGTTAGGTAAGTTTCTTAGAGAAAAATGAGACCAAAACTAAGGCCCAACATCTCTCCCTTGCTTATCCTCAAGCATGTCCCCATGCTTGCTTGCTCCTCTTGGAACCTCTGCCTTCTGTAGTGGATGTTGTACCTGTGGCTTTTTCCCTATCCAAACAATCAAATCTTGATTCATGCCTGTCCCTGAACAAAGCTGCTTTAACTTTTTGTTTCTCATATTTGGCCTGCCACATGTTTTTGTCCTTTAGCCACTTGAATGCTTGCTTAGACAGTAATTCATTTCTTCGTTTCAATCTGCCTACTTCTTCTTTTAATTTTTCATTTGTTCTGATCAGCTTAGCATTATCTTTCTTATGTGCTTTGTTTTCTTCTATTAATTGTTTTTCCAAGATCTTGCTAAGTTCTAACTGATCAGTCAAGTCTTGGATTTTAGCCAAATTGATTTCCTTTTCAAAGTCTTGTGTTGTTTTCATCAATGATGCTGCTGCCGCATCATCATCATATGTGGAATCTCGTTCAAGGACTTCTTGTTCAATATCATGTGCTTCTTGTTTTCTGGGAGAATATGCCTCTACTTCTTTGTCTAAGTCAACAGGACTCTTGTTCCTAAACCTCCTAGGATTTGACATGACGGATACTTCAGTTTCATTCATGGTCATATTTCTAGCTCTAGTTCTTGGATATAAGGGGGAAGTCAACAAGCTCCTGTTTTCCTGTTCTATCTTGTCTTGTACTTCAACAATCTGTTCAGTAAAATGATTCTTAATCATGAATTTTCTCTACACTATACCCTGTGACCTCACCTGGTATTCCACTAGGATTTTGATTAATCCTTGATGGTATATCTGTGCTGCTTTAGGCTTGTGCTCCTGTTTGACTGTTTCAATCATTTTTACAAGACTCCTATATAGGAAGTATGGTAGATTAATCCTATCTTCCCCTCTGATGTGCTGTAAAAGTCTGACATGATATAAATGAGCAATACTATATGCACAATCACAAGTCAAGAATTTTTGAATGACCAAGACTAGTTCTCCCCATGGTTCATTAAACCACTCCCTGGGTATCCCTTTTGTCCTATCAAACGTTCCCTTACGGTTTTTCTCTAAGAAGAAAGTCCAAGCTTTCTCTTTGAAGTGGAGGCCTTTGTGGTACTTCTCCCCTATCATTGGCAAGTCTAAGGCTTTAGACAAGTACTCTTGTGTTACTGGGACAATAATTTCTCCTACCCCAGTCTGGTCTTGACTGAAATTATTTATGAAGTCTTTGGTGATCTCATCAGAATGGCCATTAAATTTCTGTAAGAAACCTATCATCCCTGCTTGATACAGTTTTTCCACAGCCTCTTTTCCCCAGCTTTCTATTTGAAATTTTGGTTCTACTCTGTTTGCCATAGTTTCTGTAAACCATTCAATATAGGCCTCTGCTGTTACTAACTTCATTTTAACAATAAAAACTTATGACTTGTTGTTTCTTTTAAAATGAAATTTAGGAGGCAAAGATGCTTACCTTCAGCCTCAAACCCAACTCAACTCTGTCCTTTTTAGCCTCTGTTATCCTTTGCACAACACTGGTTAAGTCCCTTGTTTAATATAAACAACATTAGTACAGTTCTTCTATTAATACACGGATCTCTGTGTTTTTTTTTTTAAACTAAATACACATGCAACAATAACCATGTTTATTTATTGCAAAAGAACATGATTTACTGTGTATTTAAAAAACAAAAGAATTTGGCTCTCGGCCTGCTCATTAAACCCAAAATTTGTTAAAATATTCTCGGCCTAAGGCCCCATCTGCCTCATAAAATCCTGCAATCATAACTTTCGGCCTCCTTATCAACAAGACTGCTCAACAAAATCAAGCAAAAATCAATCATTTAATTGAAAGGTTATGCGTGCATGGCTCATAAAAAAAACACAGAACTGAAAACACTCTCAGCTTCAGCCCAATATTCACAGCTCGCGTCCTCAACATTGACATACAATCACAGCATGACTCCATCAATTCGACTCCAACCAATGACACTTGGTGTGCGCCTCTGTTCTGATCAAACTACAGGTATATATTTTGATTGGCATGCATAGGTGTTCAACTAATAGCGCGTAGCAAAAGGGAATGTTAAATGAAACAACAGTTAAACAATCAACGCTCATATAAACAACCTTTGGCGCTATCTGCCTCCTGTTCAAACTAACTCTCCGTGTTTAATGCATCATATTCCATGTTTAATTCGAATTCTTCTAACGTGTTATGCATGCAATATCTTAAACTTTAAATGCTGCCTGGTTGACCACTGCTTCTATACCATGATTGACGCATAAAAATCTGTTAATCTATCCATAAGTGCTGTTAACTTGGAGTTATCACGGTTTTATAGTGTTACCTGTCTGTCACTGGGCGCGTGGAATGTAAACGAGCACTTCAAATCCCTTTTTCTTCGGTCAGTCAAACTGATGGCAAAGTAGAAAATCTATCAGTTTAATGACAAGCAATCATACATATCCACAGTCGCCGAGCGAAATAAACTCTAGCCTTACCTTGCTAGATCCCGAAACTCGGCTTTCTCTGCACATTAGACTCGGATTTCTTCTTTAAATTTCTCTCAACTCGGTTCACTTCTTTTTTCACAAAGCCATAGTTGCAACACCATTTCTCTGAACTTATGGGCGATGAAGATGATGGGTTAAACGATGGTGGGATTGTTGTTTTAATCAGTGCAATGGCTCGGTCAGTTCATGACCGTTTCGGGCTGTACAGACCCTTGTATATCCATTGAGTTGTTTTAAATTTCGTGGCTTACATGGCCGTCCTATTGACTAGTCGCCCGACTGTGTCATAAGGATTGGCCAAGTCGTGGTTTTGTACGCACGATCCCTGCATAACATTTCAACCAATAGATAATAATCTGCCATGACACCGTGTGTAGTCGTACCTGTGTGCTATATGGTGTTTACCGTTTTGACTCATTGCAATTGCTTTGTCATTATACCCATCGTATAACCATTCTCCGCTTATGGTGTAATGATCGTTGGTTACAATGATTTTTATTTGAATACCATTCTCCCACTATCATGTTTTAATACTTACGGCCTCCACCATATATCATTCCTTTGCAACCCATATACTTTGCTATGATAACACTCGGCCCTTTGTAACTATGTTATATTCCTTTTGATGTGCGCATTTGATTTGTATATATACCTTATACCATGTAGCTTATGCGCATTTGGGAAATGACTTTAGCGCAATTATAAACTTATGATATATATGTTAATGATTTTTGACTTCCATATAGCGCATAATTTTTATAACATAATTTTATAATTTTAAAATGACCATTGGGGTCATTTTTAAAATTATAACCATTTCTAATGCTCTGAGTTTATGTGCAGGTGAAAAGAGTTGTCCTAGCTTGATCTTTTGCTTTAAAAGAAAATACCTAGTGTTATAAGAAGATGTATAGGGAATGTATGTGAATGAAATGGAATATGTATAGTGAATTTGGGATATATATATATAAGGAATGAATGTTAATGAATATCCTCAGATACTAACTTCAATTAGATCAAAAACTAAAAGTTCCTAAAAAAAATTTGAATTTCAAGCACAAAATGGCTATGAATATACTCCCTTGAATGCTGTTTGTACAGGTGGAATGGAATCAAAATGTTGTAGATGGATGAAAAGTAGACTTTTATTACTGCTCCTTGTTCACCATGCTCCATTTCTTGAATTGTTCAGGTCCCTTTGTAATAATGTTTCATCTCAGGTCCCTCTGCAATGCTTCTGGAATGTTGTGTTGGCTTTGATCTGGTTCTGTTGCAACAAGTTTGCTTCAGGTCCCTCTGTAATAATGTCTCAGCTCAGGTCCCTTCAGGTTCTGCTGCAACAAGTTTGCTTCAGGTTCCTGTGTGGACAACACAAAATGTGGGCAATGCAATACCTCAGCTTCTTCAGTGAAAAGCCTAATATTCTCCCTTGCGGAAGGTTTGACTTGTCCTCAAGTCAATTGTGGAGAGCCCCTGCATTGAAATTGTGTGAGTCAGTAGAACAAGTATTTAGAATTCATAGAGTCCAAGTTACCCTCGTTTTCCCTTATGAATTTGTGCTTGCATGGTGCCAGTTGCCTGGTTTTCACCATCAAACAAATTATTTTTTATGTTTTTTTCTTTTGTTGTTTTTTTCTTTTTTCTTTTTTTTTATATACACATTATTATTATTATTATTTTTTATTTTTTATTTTTTTTTATTCATTTTTCAAACTGGAAGATGGCTAAGCCAAAATTTCCAGTCCTCTTTCTTCTACTAGTTGTTTCATGAATGCTTCTGTACTGATAGGCTCAGTATAAACTTTCAGCCTATGTCCATTTACGATAAATGAGGTGGGGTCCTGGTCAATTGTCTTGATCTTTACTGCTCCATTGTCAAAGAGTTCTTCAATTTCATATGGACCAAGCCAGTGTGTCGTAAACTTTGCTTTGAAGTCTTTGAATTTGGAGTCAAAAAGTAAGGCCCAGTCGCCCTTGTGAAATGTCTTTGTCTTGATGTATCTGTCGTGCCATTTCATTCTTTGTTGTTACACCAATGTTGTATGTTCTATAGCTTGTTGACGATGCTCATCCAACTGATTCAATTCCATGATCCTTTGCTGTTGTGCTTCAGTTAAGTCCATTCCCAATTCAGCTGCTAGTCTATATGTTTGTATCTGAAATTCAATCGGCAATAAGGCTTCTTTCCCATAAACCAACTGGTATGGACTAAAACCAATTGTGTTCTTCCATGTGATCCTGTAGGCCCATAATGCATCCTTTAACTTTTCAGACCAATCTTTTCTGTTCAGCTGTACTGTCTTAGTCATGATATTTTCCAGCACTTTATTTGTGGATTCTACCTGACCATTTTCTTGAGGATGATATGGTGTAGACTTCCTATGTTTAATCTTGTATTTTTCTGTCAGATCTCGTACTAGCTTTGATGTAAATTGTGTTCCTTGATCTGTTATAATTTGTCTAGGTACACCATATCTCACAAAAAAAATTTCAAAGAGGAAGGTGACCACAATATCTTCTGTTGCTCTGCTCACTACTTTGGCTTCTGCCCATTTGGTAACGTAGTCCGTGCATACTAGAATGTACCTTTTTCCATTTGATGGTGGATTAATGGGTCCAACAAAATCAAGTGCCCACTGCTCAAATGGCTCGATGAGGACTTGTGGTTTGAGCGGCATCTCATCTATAAGATTGGTCTCCCTGTTCTTTGGCAACTGTCGCATTGCTTGACATATGCCTTAGAATCTCTGAAGACAGATGGCCAGTAATAGCCCAGTTGCAGCACCTTATATGCTGTTCGTTTGTCTGCAAAATGACCACCACATGGTTCATCATGACATGCTCTTAGAATGTCCAATATTTCATCTTCACGCACACATTTTCTAATCATTAGATCTGAACCAGTATAAAATAAATCACCATTCACCTAGCTCTATCTAGAACTTTCTCTAACAATTTTCTTTCTTTGCTTGCTAGTAAATTGAGTTGGAAATTTTCCAGATGACAAGTAATTTGCAATATCTGCAAACCAAGGGGTTTTTACTGTTATGGCAAACAGATGTTCATCTGGAAAGTTGTCTATCACTGGATTTGGGTCTTCACGTGATTGTATTCGGGACAGAAAGTCAGCCACTTGATTTTCTTTGCCTGGACAGTCTTGTATTGTGATATTAAATTCTTGTAGTAATAGGAGCCATCTCGTAATTCGTCCATTGGTAATGGGTTTATTCATCAAATATTTTATTGTTGAATGATCTGTATGAATGAAAACTTGATATCCTGTTATATAATGCCTGAATTTATTTACCGCATGTATAACAGCTAACATTTCTTTTTCTGTGACTGTGTAGTTCAATTCTACAGGTGTCAGATTCTTACTTATAAAGTATATTGCATAATTGAACAAGTTTTCTTTCTGTCCAAGAGAGGCACATATCGCAGTATCTGATGCGTCAGTGGAAATATGAAATGGAAAAGACCAGTTTGGCCCACGAAGTATGGGTGCCACTGACAATTTGTCTTTTAAAATTTGAAAAGCATTTTGACAACTATTTGTCCATTGAAATTCAACATCTCGTGCTAACAGTTTAAACAGAGGTTGAGCTATTTTACTAAAGTTTTCAATGAATCATCTGTAATAGCCCGCATAGCCCAAGAAACTTCTTACCTCCTTTTGTGTTGTAGGTGGCATCAGGTTAACTAGGACTTGGATTTTAGCTAGATCCACCTTAATTCCTGAAGCAGAAATATGGTGGCCCAGAACTATACCCTCTGTTAACATCATATAGAATTTTTCATTACTTAATGACAGATTTGTTTCTATACACCGTTTCAAGACTTTTTCAAGGTTGTTGAGGCAATCATCATAGGTATTTCCATAAACTGTGAAGTCATCCATATAAACCTCTACACATTCATGGACTAGATCAGCAAATATCGCAAGCACTGCTCTTTGAAAAGTTGCAGGTGCATTGCATAAACCAAATGGAAAAAAATTATATGCATAGGTTCCCCATGGGCAAGTAAACGTAGTCTTGTCTTGGTCTTCTCTTGCTATTCTAATCTGGTTGTACCCGCTAAACCCATCCAAGAAAGAAAAGTATTTCTTCCCAGCCAAAGAGTCTAACACCTGGTCAATGAATGGTAGAGAAAAATGATCTTTTAATGTAGCTTTGTTTAATTCCCGATAGTCTACACATACCCTCCACTTTCCATTCTTATTTGGTACAATAACTAGTGGAGAAACCCATTGACTATCTGAAATAGGATAGATGAATCCAACATTTAACAGTTTTTGCAGTTCCTCTTTCACTATTTCTTTCATCATAGGATTCATTCGTCTTTGAGGTTGTCTAACAGGTTTAAGTTTATCATCAGTATAGATGTGGTGGATACATGTGCTAGGATGGATTCCTTGCATATCAGTATAATCCCAGGCAAATGCTTTTGAGTATTTCCGTAGTAATGCAATTACCTCTTGTTCTTGTTTTGATTGCAACTGGTTTCCAATATTTAAATGTTTACCAGGATATACCTCAATTGTTTTTATCGTGGGATTGGAAATTGTGTTTACAGGAAAGATATTTATAAAAGAATTTCACAAGGTTTGAATAGTACAAGTTTCCTGGAAACACTGATTCAAAAGGTTATTTGCAGCTTCATACTATTCTTCTCTAAGCTACTCTGAAATATTCGGTTCCGAAATGAAAAGATACATTAAGTCTTCATTCTCGTCTTCTTCTCTAAAATCATAGAATTGATTTATACTCAAGACTGATTTAGTTTGTTGTCTTTCTTGAGTTTCAAATACTGATTCTAAAGAAATTGATTGTGCAGGTGAATAAAGAGCGATATATTTCTTCTCATCTCCATGTGAGATAATCATACTTCCTGATCTGCATCCTATAAAGGCATCAGCGGTAGCTAACCATGGTCTGCCTAAAATTAGAGGATGTCCTCCCAGATTTGTTTTTGGTTGCAGGATAATGAAGTCAAAAGGATATTCCCATGAATCCAAAGAGACTATGATATCTTCTAATATTCCCTCCGGAACAACTTTAGACCTGTCTGCTAGTTCTAATACTGTAGAAGTTGTTCTAATGTCGTTTAATTGCAAAGCTTTCATTGTCTCCAATGTCATTACATTGATAGCTGCTCCCAAGTCTATTAATGTATTTGGTACTAAGAAATTATTGATTGATATAGTAACCATAGGGATACCAGGATCAAGATATTTTTCTACAGTAGTTTGTGTAGACATAAGGCTTGCTAGCTTACCAATGACTTGGATTGTAGAGGGATCCTTTCTCTTTTTCCCTGATTTCTTGATGCATAATTCCTTTATTGTTTTAGCATATATTGGTATTTCTTTAATTGCTTTTAACAAAGGAATTTTTACATAAGCATTCTTTAGTTCATCTAAAATATCAAATTCAGGAAGGGTTATTTCTTTTGATTGTTCCACTAACCTTTCAG